>JAULKM010100637.1:0-10432 GCA_032355605.1 Rubia tinctorum
GGGTGTTAGGAAAGTGTACAATTTCTTAGCTCTTTGACATGAAAATCCAAGAACATGGAATTAGAACTTCTTGTTGTTTAATGTGATGTTAATCTTGCTAGATGAGTATGTTAATGAGGATTGTTATCATATTTGTCATGGGGTAGCAATAAAAGGTTAAATCTTGAGTGTTGATCTTTCTAGGTTAAACCTAATGAATGATTTGTTTGGTTAAATGGTTAGGAATTTGGTAGAATGCTTGTAGTTGGTATCAAATCTATGGTTCTTCGTATATAATGCCATTGATGAAATATCTTTATGGTCATTGAACGTCTAAATGGATCATTAATGAGGTTTGTAAATGGCCGTTGAATGTCTTTGTGAATTACTATTAAGAAGAAATGAATGTTGATCTTTGAAATAGAAGTGATAACATTCCCCACTGGTAATGAATGTGATAGAATGAGTGAATGGTTCTATGATCTATAAGAATTTTGGAAGTGGAAATAAGTTGCCCCCAAGGCTTTGTCTTTTGTGGTTTTTATCCCTTTTTATTATTTTGTTGCATGACTAGCATAGTTATTTAACCTTGCTAATTATCTTGTATTTACTTTCATAACTTAGGAAAAACCAACCAAAAACCCCCATCTTTACCTGTTTTTATATGTCTATGCATATCTATATCTAGGCTTACATCCACCCTTATATGCATGAATCCTTAGGAAAATCTATCTTCTTCTTAGATGGATTTGCCACTATCGACTTAATTGTATTTAGTAAGCATTTAGGGCTTATAAATTGTATCTTTGAGAGGTGCGACGACGACCTCCCAACGCACTTGAATGCCTGATTAATTGTAGTAGAGAGTGGCAGAATCAAATGGCATTTCTAGGTTTACAGGACCAACGTTACCTCCAGTGGTAAGTTATGGTCAAGTATTTATTACATATATACTATTAAAGTTTTGAATTTTAAATTATACTTCAATTTTTTCTCCAGATATTGTAACTTGATCGTATAACTATTATGGGACGTTCTAGTGAGAGGAGATTCCCCTTGCTATGCTCTGGGAAAATAAGGATATTCATGAGATGTGCGCCTATGAGAAAATAATGGCTCGTGATTGGGAAAGGAAAAGTGAGACCACGCTTAGTGATCGACATGGAACAATTTAACGACAAAAAGCATTTAGATTCTCATAAACATTAAAAAAAACAAGGTAAAACAACTTGATTTAGTTTGCGAGATCGATCTAGTCGATAATCTACCCCGATCTCTGTTTACCATCCATTTGTAATTTCATGACTGATCTAAGCGTAGTTATGATAATGCATTATTTGATGCAAGTTTTGTTGAATTTGTGTGTCATTTTGTGCAACTGTGGTGATATGTGTTGTTGTAGTTTCGTGTTGTTTTAGTGCAGATTTAGGTCTTGTGATGATGTGTGTCACAATTTATGTGTCTTTTTGTGCAACCGTGGTCATTTGTGTCTCAATTTACAATTTTGACATTTCACCTGTTTTAAATTACGTATAAACTCTAATAAGAGCAGAATTCAGGTTAAGAGAAGCAGGTTAACGTGTAGTCTGAGAATTTGATGCAGCCATATATGATATATTTATATCTGAACTTGATGTACTGATACGTGGTACAAGACTTAAGATTGTGTTATTTTCAATCTGGATACGATATGAATAAAATAGTATACGTGATGAAATATGCAGATTGCATGAGTTCAAAATTATATTTGTTCAAAATTATGAAATATGCAGATTGCATGAGCCAGTACTGGAATAGTTAAACTACTACAAATTGGAGTTATTACATTGCTATTGTGGTTATTAGATTCCTAGGCCAGAGGAAGCACTTCAGAGGTGGATGTGGAGTTATTTATTCGCACTGATTATGTTGAATTTTAGTAGTTGTTTTGAACATGGCTAAAACAGTTCTGATGTCATACTAGTTTCTGATTAGGGTATTTTGAATGCAAGATGCGTTGGTGGATGGCAGTAGTTATTTTGATGGTGCTTAAGCTGCTATATTTTGAGTAAAAAATTCTAATTGGGGTATTATTATGCTTTTGTAAGGGTCTGTTGTCATCATTTTCATCGCAACAATTTTTTTTGCTATTATTCTGGTCATGGCAGCAATCGTCAAATCTTAACTGTTTCATTTCAGTTGTAGTTGTAGCACCAATAAGTATGAAGTGAAGCACCTACACTTATGATTTAAGCACCTTTAAATTATAAGTGAAACACCTAATAATATAATTTGAATCACCTACATATTATAAGTGAAACACCTATACGTTATATAAGTGAAACACCTACACATATAACTTTATTTAGTTTGTGCAACTGTAGTGATGTGAGTCATAATTTGCAGTTTTGACATTTCTCCTTTTTTTTAAATGGTTAAATTATTTTAGTACAACTGGGAGTACATGCTTTTGCTATATCCAGTACTCACTGAGGTTCATGAACAAGTCTCCAGGCAGCAGTAGTCTACCATTTACTCAATCTTCTTCTTTTTGATACATTATACATTTTTTTGAAGGTGGGATTTATTTTAGATCAGATAAAAAAATGTTATAAGCCATGTTCAGGCTATAAAAAAACTTTAATATTTAGAGAAATAGATAGGAAAGACCCAAATAATGCGATTAATGTCAGTTTAATAAGGTGATGCAATGAGTAAGATATGTACTAAGGAGAATTTATAGTTCTGGAAGGTTTTGCAGTAATTTTTTGGGTGTTTATACAAACTAAAAAAGAAAATACAGAATCTGTTCCAATAAATTTGTTTACATCGTCTTTCTGATTTTGCAGTGATCATTTTTCATAGTTATGCAGTGATTCATTGCAATGATCTTTTTGCAATGAATCTGCTTACATTGTCTTTCTGATTTTCATATTTTTGAAGCAGATAACCTCTTTTAATGCTAAGATGGCTTCCATTATGTTTTGAATTATACCTGCGAATTTGGAAAATATGTATGCGTGTGTAATGTGATTTGTATGAACCTGTTTACACAGTTTTTCTGATTGTCACTTTTCTGATTATACCTGTTTTGACTCTACCAAGCAGACATTTCAATGCATTAACCAGTGAAATATGCTAACATATTTAGTTAACATACCTAGTTTAATTAGCGTGTATTATTCATATTATTACTCCTTCCATCTCAGCCTTTATTTTTTTTGGTTTAGGTCTGCATTCATAAAGTAGCCGAATCTGCAATTGATTTGTCCAAGACTTTCAGTTTTTTTGTTGGAAGTCTCGAAGATGCTAAAGTAATGTTCCCAAACAACGAAACCATTAAAAAGTTGGATAAGCTTGCAATGTCGATAGCTACAACATTCGAAGAAAAAAGGGTCGAAAGGGCAAGTACTCAAGAAGATCAAGGTACCTCTAGAGAGATACTGATGGTAGATGATAATGATATTTGCAATGATCTAGTATCTTGGAATACAGTTTTAGAAATAGAGAAATGTTTTGGGAAGAAGCCTACGAATGATGTTAATCCAAATCCTCCTAGTTTCAGTTTGGCCCCAGATTTTCCACCTAGGTCAACACAAGCAGTCTACCACTGAATTGGCTGAAGTTGTCTACAAGGAAAATAAATATATAAAAAAAGAAAGAGAAAACGAAGAGAAAACGCCAGCCTCTTCCTACTTTTTCGCTGATCCCAAATTTTACAGATTGTGTCCCATGTTAATATGAGTAGCAACCTAATATTTAATTGGATGAAGTTGTCGATAAGGAAAAGGAAGAAAAATGGACAACCTCTTCATACATCGCCTAGATTGAATATCCAGTTGACCGAGGCTATTGATTAGCCAAATAATCATCCAAAAGAGGATAATCGGGCAGGAATTTCCTCACAAGAACAGCGGGATACTCTCAAGTGATTTTATTTTGACACTGTTCAGTTTAATTATGAATTCGCGGTGGATTAATTTTTCTATTGTTAGCATGGAAAGGAAGTCTTCTCCTAAGTACTTTCTACTGTAGCAAACCTACAAGTAGCTCAACCCGTGTGCACAAGACAGAAGCTTTGACCAAGTGTAGAACTGATTTTTGGTGTGCTTGCCGAAAGGTATTTAACTCTCATTCCTGAAGTAAATTTTTTTGTTAGCATGAATCTGGCTTGCTTGAGGATAGACTATTTTCAGCATGAATTTGAATTGAATTTTCAGTTTATTATTTCAATTAAATTAACTATGACTATAGCAAGTGTCATCATTTGTCTTGTGTTTGGTCCTGAACTTTATTGTATGCTCTATAAATAGGAACTCATGTTTGAAGTAAAGTCCACAGAAGCCCGTTCCCATGTACTCCGTATTACTATTAATATATGGTGAGGCCATGGCCACAAACAAATTAGGGTGGTGTATTCAAGTCAATGGTTGGGCATAAGTGAAATGGAGCTAGCAATACACAAGACAAGATTGATTAGCTATATTATTATAACTATAAAAATTAACCCAGTGATGCTCTTGGTAGGTGGTGTTATGAGATGGTTTAGGTAGGTTAGGTGGACACACAACATAACATCTCTCTTTCATATTCATTTGCAGACAACAAACACAAACTCTCCATTCCAGGGACTCTACAAATTCTACCTCTCAATTGATCACTTCCTCTTCTTTTCTTTGTTTTGTTATGAGTCCACTAAATCTGGCCATCAATAATTTCTATTAATAACCACCACAGATTACAACTTTCACATTGTCCATAATAACATTAGAAGTATTTATTATTTGGCCGTATGCAAGTATGGGTTACATTAAACAAGAGTAAAAGTGTTTATTATTTCCATTGCTAGGAGTTTTGCTGTTTAAGAATGAGAGATGATGCTTAAACAATGTTTTTTTTGTGATTGCAGGATCTATTAGTGGTGAAGAATATCTAAGGTGCAGGAGTTTTGACCAATTGATTGGTGGTTGACCTGTTCACAAAAGTTGGCTGTTTTGAAAAGTGATCTTCACCTAAAAGCATGTGTTAACCGATGCATTTAACATTTTTTAAATTATGTTTTGGTTGGTTGGTTGATTGCTAGATTTAATTGAGTTTACATTTACAAGGGAGTTTAGATAGCCATTGTTGGTTTGCTTGTCTAAATCCTTAGTTTTGTAGATTTATTAGACCTAATAGATGTTATGCCCTTACGAGCATATCTAGATCTTATTTTGTGAGCTTATTTGTTAGATTTATCGTAAGCACTTCGGCGTAGTTTGTAGAAGGCCATTCTCAATGATGGTAGTAGACAGAAGGCCACGAGTCAAAATGTGGTAGTAGATGGAAGCAAGCCAAGAAGAAGAAAGAGTCGAAGTTCAACAAAGAAGGATCTGGCACGACCGTGAAATACTACATGGGTTGTGCCAGCCAACAAGATGGTGTCAGAAGACTTTGGCACGGGCCACTTTTTTTCTACACGACCCGGCCAGTCGAGTCTCTTGTGCGGCTAAGTATGGGCACGGGCCGTGCCATACAACACAATCCGTGAAAAATCAAGTTCAGCTATACAAGGACCATCCGCGATAATTTGCACATCTGCACCATCAGTTTCCAAGAAATTGACTCCCAGCCGGTGGCCTACAAGGATATACATGGCCTTTACTGTTTAGAAGGGGAAATCAAGCACCCGACCGGCAGCCCGGGAAGACCTATACAACCTGTGTCATTGAAATGCTCAGGAAGGATTTCCCAGCCGGCGGCTTGTGATGGATGCCGCGGCCGTGCACTCAGGATGGCCGAGACCAGCGCCCAGCCGGCGGCTCGTGCCGAATCACATGGACCGTGCCAGACTGGGAAGCATGGGATGTATGTTATAGCACGACCCATGCCATGACATCTGCTATGGTTTTACTTGCTTTTTAAAAAGCCTTTTCAAGGCCAAATTCTATCTACTATAAATAGGAGCCCATTTCTACTAGGTTGTAAGTTTTAGTCTAGTTTAGTTTCATTCTCCTAATTTTCCCAAAAGTAGGTAGAGAGAGAAAGAGACTAGCCCTTCTCTCTTAGTTTTATTTTCTCTTTGTTTTGCCCAAGGGCATTGAATCCAATGAAATATTTGAGTTCAATGCTTAGGGAGTTGTGATTTACATTGGGGATTAAAATTTGTATTCATGGCTTGGTAGTTATTTTGTGATATTTTTGGATCTTCCTATCCTTTAATGCTTGTGATTATTATGTTGACTTGTGCTTTACATTCTTGTTAATTGCATAATTCATATACTGTGTTGGCATACACCTTAGTTTACTTTCATGTTGTCGCATTTATTGGTATCCCTTTGGAAAGTGCCGCTAGAGTAATAGGGGGAGCGAGTGTCCATTAACTGTATGAGTGTATGCACGTGGGTGGTGAGTTACCGCTCCGATGACCGGATGCTAGTGAGCTGGACTGGAGTCGGATAGGTACGGATTAAGATAATCTAGTAGCAACTAGGTTTGGCGTAACTTGACTCTTGTCGTTCCAACCCTAAAGTCAGGCAGAAGGTGCCAATCCATTGGCCTCTATATGCCTAGGGAGAAGCATTTATAGTGGATTTACCGAGGCGTAAATATTTACAGGGGAATAAATAGAACTGCACAACGGCGGGGCAGGTTATCAGAGAAGGAGAAGGAGGAGAGCTAGGGTAGAGGTTCCACAAGGACTGACTGTAGTAGTTGAAGAGACTGTAGAGATGACAGAGGACAATGTACACTTAGGGAGTTGATGGCTCCAAACTTGGAGAATTATCCCTTGTGTATTGTCTTCCCACCTTTTCCACCGAATGTGATTTGTGAGTTGAAGAGCAGCATGATCCAATGCTTACCTACCTTCCATGGAATGGCCCGTGAAGACCCGAACAAGAATTTGTCAAAGTTTCACCTATTATACACTGATATGAAGTCGCCCAAAGTTTCAGAAGAGGATTACAACTTGAGATCCTTACCTTTCTTACCGCGGAACGCAGCCAATGATTGGCTATACTATCTTTCGTCGGGGTGCATCACTTCTTTGATGGATATAAAGTGGAGGTTCTTTGAAAAGTACTTTCCGGCTTCCAAGTCTGCGGGTCTAAAGAAGCATCGTTCCAACATTTTGCGAATGGCAAACTAGTCCCTTTATGAGTATTGGGAAAGGTTTAAGAGATTGTTGGCGATTTGCCTCTACCATCCATTCAAACAAAGTGATTTGGTGTGCTACTTATTCGAAGGCCTTTGTGACAAGGATATGGGAATGGTCAATGCAGCGTGCAATGACTCCATAGCCAAGAAGATCCCCAAGGATGCAATGACATTATTCAAAGAAATGGCCAACGGGACAAGAGCACTCGATCCCGTGTGAAGACATTAGATGAGCCCGCTCACTCTCCTAAGTTGTAAGATCAAGTTCAAGCACTTGCCTCGATGATGAAAGAGTTTATGAAGGGAAAAGCCCAACAAGTCAAGGTGTGTGACATTTGTAGTCTTGATCATCCTACTGACACTTGTCCACAAGTGGCTGAAAACTTTGAAGAAGTGAAGGCTTTGGACTTGAATGGTGGAAATTGGAAATTTTCTCGAGGGCAACAACAAGGGTTTTAAGGGAACCAAGGCAGACATAGACAAGACCCCTGCGCAACTCGTTACCGTGATCACCCTAACTTCTGGTGATGCGAGGAGAATCAAGGGGACAACCGAGGTGGACAACCTCAACCTCAACCCTACCTAAGGGGAGAAGGGCATTCCAACAACAATGTCGCTTTGTACAATTCGGACCGGGAGGAGATCCTAGAGGAAATAGCTCAATTGGTAACGAAGAGTGATGTGTTCGCGGAGCGAACAAGGATAGAAATTGAGGAGCTTGGCACTAGAGCCTTTTCAAGTATCAAGAATCTCAAAATCCAAGTCGGCTAACTTGACACTTTGATGAGTCGACTTGAGGCTAAATAATTTGGCAAGTTACCATCTCAACCTGAGGTAAATCCACGCAATGTGAGTGCATTGAAGTTGAGAAGTGGGAAGGAGGTATGCGAGGCCGAGAAAGAGATTATGCAAGAAGATGGTTTGATTGTGGAAAGCAACAATACCAACTTTAGAGAATAAGAGATGGTTGTTGAAGAGGAGGCCTTGAAGAAGCTCTCCACCACCGAGGTAATGGTGATCCCTCCGCCGCCGTTTCCTAGTGATGTACGGGGGAAGGCCAAAGGTGGCAACCAATGAAGCGCATATTTGCAAAGTCTTTGAGAGGGTCGAGGTTGGAATTCCTATTCTTGGTGTGATTAAGCAAGTTCCCTCCTATGCTAATTTTTTGAAAAATGCATGCACTAAAAGAAGAATCAAACCAACTAAGAAAGTAGGTCACTTAAAAATAGGGGGAGTAGCCACTTTAGCTTATAAGACCATATATAAAAAGTGTGATGACCCCATAATGTTCTTGATCCCCATTTCCTTAGGAGGTAAACTGGTGAAAAATGCTATGATTGATTTGAGTGCATCTATCAATGTGATTCTTTTCAGTCTTTATGAGAATCTTGACATAGGTGAGCTTAGAGACACTAGGGTTGTTGTCCAACTAGCCTATCATTCACAAGCTAGCCCTAGAGGTATAGTTAAGGATGTCATGGTTAGGGTAAGCAGTTTAGTATTTCTGGCGGACTTTTATGTCCTTGATGTAGTGCATGATGGTGGTGCATCCCCAATTTTATTAGGGAGATCTGTCCTAAAAACACAAAGGACTAAAATAGATGTTCATTTGGGAACATTAACCCTAGAGAATGATGTTAATAAGGTGGGATTTGAGATTTATAAATCTAAGAATTGCTAGAGGTGGTATTTTCTCTAGAAATATTTTGATCTTATTTGCTTGGCACCAAAGTTATTGTATACACTGACCATGCAGCACTTCGTCACTTGATGACGAAGAAAGAGGCCAAGCCGAGATTGATTAGGTGGATATTGCTTTTGAGCGAGTTTAACTTGGAGGTATAAGACAATAAGGGCATGGAGAACCTTGTAGCCGATCACTTGATCTGTTTGGTTCCATGCCAAGAAGTTGAAGTAAAGTCACCAATAATGGAGCAAATATGGGAAGAGTTCTCCGATGAACAATTTTTCGCAATCGGGAACCTCTAACCGTGGTATGCCAACATTGTGAATTTCCTCGTCTCCGTTAAATTCCCTCCTAATTTTATAAAGGCTAAAAAAGATAAGCTAAGAAGTGATGCTAAGTATTATGTGTGGGATGATCCATTTTTGTGGAAACATTGTGTAGATCAAGTTGTTTAGAGATGTGTCCCCGTTAATGAAGTGCATTCAATTATTGCCTTTTGTCATTCTTATACACGTGGCGGTCATTTTGGAGTGAAGAGAGGCCTGCTAGGAAAATCCTAGAAAGTGGTTTTTATATTGGCCTACATTGAATAAACATGCATTAACTTTTTTGCAAATCTTAAAGAGTAAGGAATATTTCTGACAGAAATGAGATGCCTCAAAAAGCTATGTTGTATTGTGAAATTTTTTATGTTTGGGGCATTGATTTTATGGGACCTTTTCCTAACTCTTATGGCTTTACATATATTCTTCTTTCCGTTGATTATGTATCAAAGTGGATTGAAGCAAAACCCCCTAGGATTGATGATTTTAAAGTGGTTGCAGATTTCTTGAAGGATAATACATTCTCTAGGTTTGGGGTCCCTTGAGCCTTGATTAGTGACCGTGCCCACTTTTGTAATCGAAAAATAAAGGCACTTTTGAAGAAGTATGACATCACACACAAGACATCCATTGCCTATCACTCACAAACCAATGGTCAAGCTGAAGTTTCCAATAGGGAAATCAAGTCCATCATGTAAAAAATGGTTAACCCTAACTGGAAGAATTGGAGTTCTCGGTTGAATGATGCCTTGTGGGTATATAGGACGGCTTACAACACACCAATCAATATGTCACCATATAGGTTGATCTTTGGGAAGCCATGCTATTTACCGGTGGAAATAGAGCACAAGGCTTATTAGGCAGTAAAGAACTTCAACCTTGATATAGACGAGGCCAGTTTGCTTAGGAAGCTACAATTACAAGAATTGGAGGAGATAAGAAGGGAATCCTATGAGAATGATGAAATCTAAAAGGAGAAGACAAAGGCTTGGCATGACAAGATGATAAATAGGAAGGAGTTTAACGTGGGTCAAAAGGCCCTCCTATTTCAATCTGGCCTTTTGGTGTGTCCATTTTATATGGTTATTTTGGGGACTTTTTGGATTCACTTTTGGATTCACTTTTGTGCTTTAGATGTGGCATTTTCCTTGAAATTATCTAAGATGAGTTAAGAGCGACTTTACGCTCTTATTACTCTTCTAGGGAATTTTGTGTGACAAGACAAATATTGGAAAACTTTGAAGACTTCGAAGACTATCTTTGAAGATTTGAAGACCATGAAGACTGCATTTTGAAGACTACGAAGACCTGGAAGACTCGGAGAAGA
>JAULKM010100638.1:0-26248 GCA_032355605.1 Rubia tinctorum
TAGCTTGTTGTATGATAGCATAATTAGTTTACTTTGTTAGTTGTGTAGTCTTTCAATTCATAACTTGGGAAAAACCAACCAACCCCCCCTCCCTCTTTACATGCTTTTATATATATATATATATATGTATATATGTATGTATATATCTTTATCTAGGCTTATATCCACCATTATATGCATGAATCCTTAGGAAAATTACTCTTCTTTGTGGACGACCCTGACTTGCCACTATCTACTTAATTGTATTTAGTAAGCATTTTGGGCTTATAAATTTTATTTTTGAGAGGTACAGTAATGACCTCCCAATCTAGCTTGGGTATTACATTTTTATACATATGTTGACGTTTATTTTTTGAGATTTCTAGATCTACCTATTTCTATTTGTTTTGTGATCATCATGTTGTCTTGTTCTTAATATTCTTATTAATTGCATTATTTTCACACTTTTTTGGCACACAACCGAGTCTACTTTGATGTAGATAAACTACTGCTACTCCCCGGATAAGGAAACTAAGATGCGCTTGGGGTACGATAGTCCGTAACTTGGCATGTGTATGAAGGTTACCATTGTTAATCAGCATGCTCGACCATGCATCAGTTAGCTGACCAAATAGGTTCGAAGGGTAATGGGTAAAGATATAGAGTAGGTAGAAAACTAGGGTTATCTTGTTTATCATTGAAGTCATCGATAAGATGACTATTTTTTTTGCCTTTGTAGGCCTAGGGGTAGTTCATTCGTTGTGTTCGCTCGGGACTTAATCGCACAGGGGAGAATCAAACCTGTGCAATGTGTCATAGAATTTGTTGCACTCCTTTAGTTGCAGAGGCGAGAGTGATGGAAATTTTATACGTTCGCCTCTCTGTGACAGATAGGGAGAAGTTTTGACCATTGTCCGCAGTACGTGACACAAACACTAGAATATGGTTAAGTTCTTGTATTTGATTAAATTGATGATCAAAATAACATCAACCATGTTACAAAAATATTCTTTGAGTGCTTGTTTATATTTTTTATTCATTGCATATTAGTAGTTGATAGTTGAAAATTTCCCTCAATGGTTATTTTCACAACACTGCTAATTCCTGACATGTGGTCGGATTGAGAACCCGACCACGGTTATGTTTAGTAGACCACTATATTTCTAACATCTCTGTGGATGACCTCGGTACTATCAACCATTCTGTGTAGTATAGTAGTAGGAACGAGAGCAACATATAAATATCTATCTTTGACTCACGCCCCCTCTCGACTCAGTAGATCTCCCATGTTTTATTATGACATCGGGAGGAGGTGGGTCAATAGGCTTATATATCTTGTATGTGTTGAAATTGAGAATTGAATCAATACCGATCATGTTACGAAAATTCTCCCCAAATGCTCGTTTATACAATTTATTATTTTATGATTTCCATGCCAGCAGTTGTTAGTAACCCCCTCCCCAAATCATGTTTTACAAATGCTAGCAAGTCTCGAAACGTGATTAGATTGAGAAACTGATCGCGGCTGTGTGTAGTTGATTGTTATATTCCTAAAATTTCTTTGGACGACCCTGGTCTTACCGCTATCTACTCCAGAGGTAGCATAGTAGTAGGAACGGGAGCAACATTATAAATTTCTATCTTTGATCACAGCTTCCTCTCAGTTTTGTTGTGCATTCTCCCATGCAGAAGGATTGTGTGTTTCATTTGCGATGCCGAGATGGGCGAGTCAACTTCCAACTAAATGCTAAAGCAACATCCCTTGGGTCATCGATTATTCCTTGTCCTCTAAATGGAAAGTGATGATCCCCCTCCCGTCATTGTTTGTTGCTTGCTCCAAGGTTGCCAAGAATTCTTAAGTCCACTTTATGTATATTTTGGAGTGCATCTCTAGGAAGCCCTCTAGGAATATCCAACCTATAAAATATTTACGGGCTCGAGAAGCCCTATGGCTACCAAGGTCTCCTTGCATGCGAACTTAGTAACCAAGATGGTTCTCTTTGGACTATTTAGATACTTCCACCTCTGGGCCGCACACCTCAAAATGTTAGCCATCCCCAATGTTCATCAATAACATAGGCACGTTAAGAGGAAGGGAAGTTTTCGGCTTTTGTCTCCCAACTTTAGCCAACTTCGTTCCTTTCTCACTCCGGGAGGTTGTTTCTTTCTCCGGCCTATTCCTTTTAGCATCCATTTTATCAAGATAAGAAAGATATGTAATCGCAATAATACAAGGTAATATGAATAAAAATTTATTTTAACAAGAACCATTCCTCATAGGAAACCAACAAATGGAAAATCATGTCATCTCTACACATGGATCACATTAATAGGGTAGAATGATGACATTGAAAACAATGGGCGTATGACCATCAACCAAGTCAATGTAGAGAATGTCCTCAATGTTCAGGTCCTCTTCATGAAAGAACTCGCTCACTGAAACAGATTTGGGACTAATATACGTACAAAATGTGGTATGATATTATCGAATGAAGTCCGCACACAATACTGACCTGAATCGCTACAGATCTGCATTTGGTTAATGAAATTGGTAATAATTAAATTATAATTTTTAAGAATTTACATTCTAAACATAATATAGGCCTTTGTTAAAATTGTACACAACTTGTCTGAACAAAATATCACACATAAAGTTTGTGCACAGTACGATTTTTCGAAGAAAACTATTTAAAATGTCAAAATGATGAACTTTTTAAACACCAAGGAAACATGGTGTGTACAACTATGTTTAAAATATGTATTTAACATTAACTATATTTTAATGTACAACACACCATGTTTACTTGGTACTCATATACTGCAAAATCTCCACACCTTAAACATATACCTTTAAACACACCATGTTAACTTTGTGCTTATGATTCCTGGAAATCATATTGTCACCAAAGAAATGTATAATGATAGATATAAATTGTTCTAACTAAAATCGGATCAATTAACCGTTTGAGTCAAAATGTACATGCGTCGTCGCATATCTATATGTTTAACCAATTATTTGTATGTTTAACCAATTGGTTAAAATAGATAATTGGGAGGTCATCGCCGTACCTCTCAAAAATACACTTTATAAGCCCTAATTTCTTCCTAGCTAGAACTAAGTAGATAATGCTAAGTTATCCAGGAAGAAGAGTAATTTTCCTAAGGGTTTACACATATAAGGGTAAATACTAGACCAGATATATATATATATATATACATATAAAAGAAAGCATGTAAAAGTGGGGGTTTTGGTTGGTTTTCTAAGTTATGAATTTAAAGACTACACAATTATTAAAGTGAACTAATTATGCTATCATGCAACAAGTTATCGAAAAGATGGTAAAACCACAATTAGAAAAGCCTTGGGGGCAATTGATTCTCACTTCCAAACCTCTTATAGATCCTAGACCCATTCACTAATTCATTCACATTAATTGCCTATGGGGAATGTTATCACTTCTATTTGAAGATCAATATTCATTTCTTCTTACTTAATAATTTGCAAAGATGTTCAACAACCATTTGCATATCTCATTTATAAGCACTTCAGAAAAAACAATACCTAAAGGTATTTCATCAATGACATTATATACAATGAACCATAGATTTGATAACAACTACAAGCATTAAACCAAATGCCTAGCCATTTAACCAAACAAAGTATTTATTAAGCTAAATCTAGAACAAACAACATTCAAGATTCAATATTTCATTGCTACCTTAGGACGAATATGATAACAAACAACATTATCATACTCATCCAACAAGATTAACATCATTTACCCACAAGAAGTTCTAATTCCACGCCCTTGTATTTTCATGCCAAAGGAAAGAAGAAATTCTGCAATTTCCTAACACTTCTAGCACTTAATCATACAGACATTTCATATCTCAAACAAGCCATAACATAAATGAAGTAAACACCAACATTGATGGCACAATAAATGCTTCACAACAAATGTTCATGATAGAGTAAAATAGAGTGTCACTACATGGGTTTGGAAACTTCAATAATTTCTCCCAAGTGATAAGTTTAGCTAACACAAATCATATTAACATTCATGGACAAATTGATACATAAACAAAGAGAGAAATGATGAACTAAGATTTGAGAGAGGTGATTTTCCGCCAAGAAAAGGTTAGGAATGAAGATAAGATAAGGGATATTTATAGTACAAGTTTTGGTAAGAAAAAGGATAAAAGGAGAGTGGGGTTCACGGGCTGAAATGGCCGGTCAGGCGCGCATGTGCCCCTACGGGCGAGCGCGCCCCATCAGGGACTGGCCGCTTGATATGGTGCAGCGGCCATTTCCCCCTTGTGCTTTAGGGTCTTTGGGGTGCGCGAGCATGCAGTTGAGCGCCCCATCTTCTTCACCCGGCCCGTCGGCCGACCGGTTTTCGCGTCGGCTGACCTTCCTTCTTCAAATTCGGACTTTTCTTCTGTCAAATTGTTTTGGACTTCCCTTCTAAACCATTATTTTCCTTGTCAATATTCAGTCTTTAATATTCCATCATGAACATGATCATAAAAGACCTTCAAAAAACACCTTAAACTAGACCTTCTAAAAACACCTTAAACTAGAGACTTACCATACAACTCCTAAATCATCATCCTAATATTCTTACCAACAAACCATCCATTATTCTTACATAAAATCTTAATCTATTACATATATGAGTTTCAAATGTGATAAAAAAGAGATGAGCACATTACTCGTAAGGATACAATTCTATTTGATTCAAAGTAGGTTAAGAAAACAAGGATTTAGATATAAAAATCGAAAACAGTCATCCAACCCTAAACGTACCTAAATCTAGAAATCTTCTAACGAAATGATGAAAAAAGAGATGCTAAATGCTTTGGAAAATATATGCATTTGGCATCTCATCAAATCTCCCACACTTAAACCTTTACTCGTCCTCAAGTAAAAAAGAACAAGTAAAGACCTAAGTATAAACTATCATGCAAACATTTTCTCAAAACACCCAACATCTCATTCCTAGACTACCCAAACCCTCAAGATATAAGAATCTCTCACTCTCACATCCCAAAGCCTAAGATAATCTAAACACCCAACAAACCATAACAAGAGTGAGGTATACATATAGTGTTAAGCTAACTTACTCTACCCAAAACGCAACCAAATAGACAAATCAAGAGAAGCATACATTTTTTAATTTCTCTCATTTTTCCTAGGGGCCCTCTCAGGTTGTCTTCCTAACTTCATACATTTTTTTCAATGCTTACCCTTACCTTTTCCCACACCATCTGGCCTTTCTTTTTTTTACAAGTTGCCATTTTGGGTTTTAAACCTATACGGGCCTCCCACTTTTGCCTAAGTTGCCCTCTCGAATTTTCAACTTAGCAGGATTCTTTTTATTTTTAATTTATTTATTTTTTAAACCAAAAATTACAGTTAAACAAACGAGCAAACATGAGCATTTAAATTCCCACCCATGCACTTGAATCATGCAATGTCCCCAATGCATATAAAAAAAATCAAAGAAAAAGTAGGGAAGATGAATAAAAAAGGCTCACAATTAGGATGTTGAAGGTTGCGCACCACCGTTTTGGTTCGCACGTCTCCTTGCTCTATCCTCCTCTCATCTCCTCCTTTTCTTCACTAACTCCAATGGTGGGTCATTACCCGAGAACAATGAGAGAATTGCAAGGATTGCATCCATGTTGTCATTCATTCGCTCATAAGCATCCTCGATAAAATATTCAAGATTGTCCAACTGTTGGTCCATGCCAACCACTATTTGTTCCATGCCTTCAAGTTTATTATACATATTCTCAAGTATCCCTTAGATTTATGAAAATATCCTTAGAGTTGAGTAAATGAGCCCGATGGAGTAACTCGTGGGGGTGCATAAATGTGGCCTGCTTGCCCTCGGTATTGGGGCAATCCAATAAAAGTAGTATCCCAGGGGGCGGTAATCCGAGGATATCTCCGGAAAACCCACTAGGAAATCTGATGGAAGGGCCATGTAGGGATTTCCATCATGGATAAGCCAAGTGAATTTTGTGGGGTCTTCGGTGAGTTTCAACAAGTTTTCCTTCACCAAAAAGTCAATGGTGTAGAAGTTTTCCTCGGGGTGGCGACCAAGTGGTACCAAGCTCGGTGGAATGTGGATATGAAGATGTTGTGCCAAGAGAGTGATCATTCCGCCAGTACAAATGCGCCCTAACTCCTTATTGAAAGATCCGATGCAACCATCATCCCATACATCAACCCAATTCAGGGCACCATCTTAGTAAGGTGTAAATGCCCAAAGATGTTTCATATTAATTGTAGAGCACTTGTTGAACTCCCCTTGATAGAAAAGTGTAGGATTTAAAAGATGGCGGACATACCGGATCGCCGGATGGATAATTGAAGAATCCTTGGAGTGATGATTTCTTCTTTCTGCAGTGAGGTGTTCCCAAAATTCTTGGGTGTCATAAATTTCTCATTCCTCGAAAACCTCTCCTGTCTCATGGCCAGGAGTGTAGTTCTACCTAAAAGCTAACATTACATCATTATATGAAGCTTTTATCCTCTTATCATTTAGGTGAAACACGGTCCTCGGGCTACCATCCTCACAAATGGCCTTCTTCACGTGGAGAGGAACTCACGTGTCCATGATCTATATGTTGGAGCATTGACCTTTTTTGAATCCATCTAGGCCACCTTTTTCTAAAATAGGATTAACCACCTCCAACGAGCCCAACATAGTAAAAACATTTGTGTCTGTAAACCGAGTGGGCATGATCACCCTAGTGTTATCCAACCTCCGCCATCTTTTGGGTTAGAAGAGATAGGTCGTAAACTATAAGAGGTTTTGGGTTAGAGAAACTATTTTCTTCCATTCTTCTCTTTTTAGGGGCTGTACGAATAATTTATTCAACCCTCACCCCACAACAACAATGAAGCCCAAAATCCAACTTCAAATGCACAATAGTCTAAAAAAATTGCACCACCTCTACCACCACCAAAATTAACAAGGTTGCTTTAACACTATCACCACAAGGATTAGCAAAGTTCACCATACAAAAAAACCCACAAGAAGCAAAAATACTATCACTTCATCAATCCACAATATTTTCACCAAAGGAATCCACCACAAGCATAAACACTACAACTTCAAAAATCCACAATATTCCTACCATAAGAATCCACCACAAGCATTAACACTGAAACTTTAAAAATATATCCACAACCTCAATTAAGAGCTTATAACCACCCTCATACACAATAATCTCAATTATACCATTAACCCATCAAACACTCAAGAAGGAAAATTTTCAAGAACTACCCATAATAGTGCTTTGGCCCTTCTAGGTTGAGTTGGTTGCTCTAAGTTGGTGAAAAAACCTCCAATTATCCTCAAGTGTCAAGAAAGATCACTATTTGCTCAAAAATTCTTCCGGAATGAAGAAATCCAAATTGTTGATTTTTGGAGTGTTCTTGAAAAGAAATCTTCAATTTTCTAGGGTTGGAGGAAGAATTGGTTTTTTTGTGGTATGAGAAGTGTTTAGGAATCGAACAAAAATTATTTGTGTGGTAGAATTGGATATTTGGGGAGTTGATGGTGAAACAAGAAGAGTTTGGTGTGAGAAGTAGAAAATGTAGTGTTGAGAGAGGATAAGAAATGAAAGTAGGAGAAAAATACTGCACAAGGAAGTAGAAAAGGGGAAGGAAGAAGGTGAGGTAGGGTAATATATATAAATTGGGGGGTGGGCTGGCCGGTGCGCGGCCAGCACGCGAGGAATGATCCCACGCTTGTGTCAATCCTCAGCCGATTCAGCCTGCAGTTCAAAAGCTCTTGTGCGGGCCTACACTAAAGCTCTTGCGCGGGCCGTTTTTCACCCAAAATCACGATTGTTTCTGTTCTTTCCCCCTCATTTCATTTCATTTCATTTCCTGAAAATACTAAAACAAAAATTAAAGCATAATATTGCTCCAAAACAACGAAAATAAAGCAAGTAAATATGATCTAAACCAAGTTTATTTAATGTCGTTGGCACGACTTCAGAACAAATAATAAAATGAATTGAAAAAGTAATAATGATAATAAAGTTACCTAAACGGAATGTCACGAGTGGCACCCGGATGATCAAAACCAAGTTTGTTCAACATCGACGGCACGACTTACCCCCATTCTTGGGTTTAGTCACAAATTGGATCAAGGAGATCAACATCCTCTCCTTGTTCTGGCACAAAACTATCGTGGTAAGGTTTTAAACATTGTTCGTCGACCTTGAAGGACTTGGACTTAGCTTGGTCTAAGATTTATACAGCACCATGCAGGAATACCTTCACCACTTCAAATGAACCAATCCACCACAACCTCAATTTACCAAGTTAAACTCCTTACTATTGATCATCTTGTCATGCAAGTCTTTGTCGTCTCCTTATAAATTTTAGCATTCTCATAGGATTCCCTTCGTATCTCCTCCAATTCTTGAAATTGTAGCTTCCTATGCAACCGGCCTCATCTTTATCAAGGTTGAAGTTCTTGACCGCCCAATAAGCCTTGTGATCTATTTCCACCGATAAATGACATAGCTTCCCAAAGATCAACCGATATGGTGACATACCTATTGTTATCTTGTAAACTGTCCTATATGCCCACAAGGCATCATTCAACCGAGAACTCCAATTTTTCCAGTTAGGGTTGACTATTTTTTTAAGGATAGACTTTATTTCTCTATTGGAAACTTCATCTTTTTCATTGGTTTGTGGGTGATAAGCCGTGGATGTTTTGTGTGTGATGTCATACTTCTTCAAAATTGCACTATTGTTTGATCGCAAAAGTGGGTACCACGGTCACTAATCAAGGGTCGAAGGACCCCAAACAAAGAGAATATGTTATCCTTCAAGAAATAAACAACCACTTTAGAATCATAAGTCTTTGTGGGATTTTCTTCAACCCACTTTGACACATAATCAATGGAAAAGAAGAATATATGTAACGCCACAAGAGTTAGGAAAAGGTCCCATAAAATCAATGCTTAAACATAAAAAAATTCACAATACAACACAGCTTTTTGAGGCATCTCATTTCTAGAAGAAATATTCCCTACTCTTTGAAATTGATCACAACATTTTCAAAACGTGTATGCATGTTTATTCCAGGTAGGCCAATAAAAACCACTTTCTAAGACTTTCCTAGCGGTCCTCTCCACTCCAAAATGACCGCCACATGCATAATAATGACAAAAGGCAAGAATTGAATGCACTTCATTATCGGGGAAACATCTCCTAACAACTTGATCTGCACAATGTTTCCACAAAAAATAATTATCCCACACATAATACTTAGCATCACTTCTTAGCTTATCTTTTTGAGCATTTGTAAAATAGGGAGGGAATTTACTGGAGACAAGGATATTAACAGTGGTGACATACCACGGTTGGAGGTTCCCGATTGCAAACAATTGTTCATCGGGGAACTCTTCCTGTATTTACTCTGTCATTGGTGACTTTACCTTGACTTCTTGGTAAGGAGCCAACTAGCTCAAGTGATCTGCTACAAGTTTCTCCGTGCCCTTCTTGTCACGTACCTCCAAGTCAAACTCGATCAAAAGCAAGATCCTCCTAATTAATCTCGTCTTGGCCTCTTTCTTCATCATCAAGTGACGAAGCGCTACATGGTCAGTGTATACAATAACTTTGGTACCAAACAAGGAAGATAGAAAATTTTCTAAAGAAAATACTACCGCTAGAAATTCTTTTTCTGTGGTGAAGTAGTTCCTTTGGCCCTCGTTGAGATTCATGGATGCATAGTAGATGGCGTGAGGCACTCTCCCCGCTCTTTGACCAAGCACCGCTCCTACGACATTATGACTTGCATCGCACATGATCTCAAAGGGCATGGACCAATCGAGGGGTTGAATGATAGGGCCAAAACTAACCTTTCTTTCAATAAATTGAAGGCCTCTTTACAACACACGTCCATAAAAAATTCCACCACCTTTTGAAAAAACTTGCACAAGGAGATGCAATTTTTGAGAAGTTCTTTATAAACCAGCGGTAGAATCCTGGATGACAAAGAAAAGAGCGCATTTCATGCACATTAGTAGGATAAGGTAAAGTTTGAATTGTTTCTATCTTTTCCTTGTCTCCTTCAATACCCTTAGAGAAGACAATGTGGCCTAATACAATGCGTTGTCATAAAATGACATATGTTGGAATTTAACACAAGATTAGTATTAATGCATCGATTAAGAACTTGTGCTAAATTTTCTAAAATATTGTCAAAAGTATTAACATGAATGGTGAAATAATCCATGAATACTTCAACAAAATTTTCAATGAATTCCAAGAAAATGCTTTGGAAATTAGCGAGGGCATTACATAGCCCAAAAGGCATACGCTGGTAAGCAAACGTACCAAAGGGGAACATCAATGTGGTTTTCTCTTGGTCCTCCGGAGCTATGACCACTTGAAAATACCCCGAGTACCTATCCAAGAAGCAATAATATGGATGACTCGCGAGCCTCTCGAGCATTTGATCAATGAACGGTAATAGGAAGTGATCATTCCGGGTTACCGCATTTAGCCTCCGATAGTCAATGCACACTCGCCACCCATTTCGGAAATGAGTGGGCACCATTTCACCTTTCTCATTCTTAACTATTATCACCCCACTCTTCTTTGGCACCACTTCAGTTGGGCTCACCCATTCACTATTCGAGAATGCTCAGATCCTCAATACTCTCCTTCAAGTTAGTGTTCATGGAATATACAAGGCACGCATCTTCAACATTATTTTCCAAAGCAACTAATGAGGAATCATCACCATTAAATTCAAAAACATCTTGCACAATATCTTCAACAACATTTATAGAATGGGAAGTATATTCTTCACTAGGATGCTTCATAGAGGCATTTTATATTAATCTTTACTTTAATCCCATCAAATTCCATGGTGAGGGTACCATTATTCACATCAATTGTCGTCTTTAATTTTTTCAAAAATGGTCTCCCCAACAAAATTTGGGCGGCATTTTTATCATGCTCCATGTCAAGGACATAAAAATCCATGGGGAATATTGAGGAATCCACCTTAACCAACACATCATCGGTAATAACCTTAAGATATGCACTAGAACGATCGACTAATTGGATCACCACCCCAATTTTATGCAAAGTACCCAAATTGAGGCTTTCATACAAAGAGTAAAGAATGACATTTATTGATGCACCTAGATCAAGTATGTATTTTTCAAAGTTTGCATTTCATAATATGCAAGGGATTGTGAACATGTTGGGATCGCTACACTTAGGGGGTAACTCCTTTTACACAAGGCAAAAAGATGCTCATTCTTCCAATTATTCTGCCTATTTTTTGTTCTTTGTTTTCTATTCAAAACACATAAATCCTTAAGAAATTTAGCATATCTAGGAATTTGTTCAATAGCATTCAAGAGTGGGATATTTACCTCACATGTACGAAAGAATTTGTAGATGTCCTTGTTGTCCTCTTTCCTTCGTTTATCCTTCAAAGCTTCCAGAAACGGTGGTTCCAGCACATAGGGAGAAATTTCCACCATCTTTGCCTTCTTGTGAGGAGGTGATGAAGGCTCGGGAATGGATGTTGATTTCTTAATGAGGATCTTCTCTTCTTTCTCCTTACCCTTCCTCACTTTGTCATTGCCAATTTCTTAGCCTCCTCCTCCACTTCCTTCTTGAACACCTCAACCAAGGTGGGCTCATTTTCAAGAATATCACCATCCCATGACGTGCCGACCTCCTTACCACTTCTCAAAGTAATAGCACTCCATTTTGTCAAAGGTTAAACTCCGGTTGAGAAGGAAGCTTTCTTGAATATCTCGCCTCCATACGATTAAATATTTGAACCATTTGGCTCATTTGAGTATCTAGATTTTTAATGCTAGTGTCAGTATTCTCTTGGTGTTTCTCGGCCTTATCCGCATATATGGTCAATTTCCCAATGGCTTGCAAATTTCTCCATTGACATCCCCGAACTTTCACCTTGATTGTGGGGTTTATCTTGAAGCCTTTGGTATTGCGGTTAAGGAGGCTGATATTGTTGTTGAGGGGTGGATAAGGTTGAGAACTTTGACCCCTTTGTGCATTCTCATACTGTAAATTTGGATGGATTTGATTGGCCACATTATAAGGACGATTTTGGTAGCCTCCTTGATAGCCTTGATTTCCTTGATACCCTTGATTTTGGTATCCTTAGCCTCTTTGGTATCCCATGGCATTCACTTCCTCCATATAGTTATCTTTTAATGTAGGACAAGCATCCGTAAGGAGTGGCAAAGAATAAGTCTCACAAGATTTCACACGTGGTTTAGCTTTGGATTGTGTCACCAAAGCCTTGACCATAGAAGTGAGGTGGACAATTGGTCTTCAAATTTCTCATTTTTGGAAGGAGCACTTGTGTTGGGATTTTGTCTCATCAAATCGGCCCTTGTGCTATAATTCCTCGACTCCTTGGCTAAGTTCTCCAAGGGTTCCACAGCTTGCCCCAAATTCTTGTTCCCAAGAGAACCACCACTAGCTCCCCTCATTAGACTTTGATCTTCATCAAGGAGACCATTGTGGAAATACTAGACCGAATCCCCCTCCGAGTAGACATGGTAGGGACAAGTTGATATAAGTTTTTTGAACCTTTCTGAATAGTCGTGGAGTGATTCATCGTGCCGTTGGAGGATATTTCTTATGTCCTTCTACAAGGTGGCGAACTTTTAGGCCAAGAAGTAGTTAGCAAGAAACTTCCTTTTCAATTAAATCCAAGAGTTGATACTCCTGGATGGAAGGTAGCGAAGTCAATATCTTATGGTATCTCACAATGAAAATAGGAAGGCTTTCCATTTGTAGAGGTTCTCATCCACTCCTTGGGAATCATCCCACCACAAACCAAATTAAAGTCAAAGATATGTTTGTTGGGATCCTCCCCTTCCCTATAAATAAATGTAGGTGACAAGTGTTTCAATCTGGATTTAGGCTCAAAATGTCGAGTAGGTCCAGCCGCCAGATAAGTGATGCGCATCGGTTGTTGCTCAAGATTGGGTGTCATAATATCTCTCACTGGAATTTGACTCAACAGGATATCTCCCCCTTGAAGGTGAGGGTGTTGATGTCCTCCTCTGAGGTTCTCGCCTTCATGTTCCTCACATTCCTCTTGATGATCCATATAAGTAGAAGGTTCTGCAAAATGGTCACTAG
Organism: Rubia tinctorum; assembly: GCA_032355605.1. NCBI lineage: Eukaryota > Viridiplantae > Streptophyta > Magnoliopsida > Gentianales > Rubiaceae > Rubia > Rubia tinctorum. Next base: position 13,166 of record JAULKM010100638.1, read on the forward strand.
CAGAGGTGTTGTTCACACTTTCCAAAGAACGTCTCCTAGCCCTTTTCAAATTTAACTCCAACTCGGGGTCGTAGTGTAGGGGTTCTTGTAAAGAGAATCGAGAACAAACCATACACAAAGAACTCAAACAACACGTCTCCAAGCCAACCTAAGATTAAATAAAAACCAAATAAAAGCAAACTAACAAATATTCACAACTAGCATATATTCACACATAATATGGCCAAACATTAAGAAATACACTCCTCTTCCCCCGACATCAGCGCCAAAATTTGGGAGGTATCACCGTACCTCTCGAAAATACAATTTATAAGCTTGAATTCCTTCCTAGTTACAACTAAGTAGATAATGGCAAGTCGTAGTCGTCCACGAAGAAGAGAGATTTTCCAAAGGGTTTACACATATAAGAGTAAATAATTGACTATCTATATATATTGAAATCATGTGAGAACACCTATCTTATGTGAGAACACCCACTAACAAATTATTGACAATAAAATACAATAGTTTATTCTCACATACAATAAAATGCCTTTCGGTCCTGTCCAGTTAAGAGCCTGAGCTAGTGCAGATATTTTGTTTCCGTCCTGTCCAATTGCAGTATCCTTTTTTTTGGGAATTGACAAACTTTTCAAAATTTGGAGGGATTGTCTAGGTTTTGGTTGCCGACCTCAAAAACTGAAATTGCTGCTATGATGATAGACCGGAAAACATTTATGGACTCGGAAGAACTATCCTATCTTTTGGTGAAAACTTGAATCTACTAAAATAAATGGCACAAAAAGAGCCTCGATTAATAGCTAGAATTGTAACGCAATACAAAATAGTATGTAGCATCTCCACAAAAATCTATAGATAACGCTAACAAAGCATTAATTTATAGCTAGTAATATAAATAACTATAAATCTATTTTGATATTTCTATGTTCCAATTTCTATCTAACTTGTGCTACTCTAGCAATATTTGGATTCCCAAGGAACGCTAACCCAAGAATTTCTTGCAATGTTGATAGTATCTTGCGAGTAGGGATTCAAATCCTATTTGAAAATATTGAAATAACAATAGATTAGTTAAAATTTTGAAATCTGAGTTACATAGATTATTATGTACGAAAGAGTAAAAAACTTTGTCAAGTTCAAGTGAATTTTCACTAACATCTTGAATGCACTCTGTCCCATATAAAATGACATAAAATTTTCACTCTCTCGTTTGTGCTTGTTTTTTGTACTGCTTATGAACAATATAAATTTTTAAGGAACTTAAATAAAACTACTTGAGTAAATTGAAAAAGACATGTGCATATATCCTACCTTGATTTCGACCACTTCTATAGTCGGTTTATTTTATTCCACATTGTTCTTCATTGCAGATGATAAAATTCGATAAATGAAGCTGACAATTGGAAGGTCAGGGGATCCATCCAATAGATGCGAGTTTTTGTAGGAAAAATCAAAATCATTCTCCAATGGTTCCTAATTAAGAAAATCAAAATTTTATTCTAAATTTGAGGTTATGATCTAGGGAAATGAATTGAACATTGTAAGTGTGACCTCTCATTGTATGGGGAAATGAAAAGCTTCTTGTCCCTCTGTCCTAGGGATTTACGAATGTAGTCAATCCTCTCTTGTGCAGTACAACTAATTTCTTGAATCTTCACCGGGTACTGGTTGCCAATAAATCTTTTTTTTATTATTGGTAAAAAAATATGTACCTTCGAAATTTGAATTTGGTCACATAATGTCAATAATTGTACGAATTAGTCAATGTTGAATTACAAACAATATTATAAAAATCACTCACAAGGTGTAGATCGACATCATCGTTTGATTGACTTGGTCACATCTCTGTATGTCCTCAAAATCACCCCACAACACAATGATTTCACGTTTGCATCAAAATACACATTCACTTCCTAGAAATTCATATGTGGAGTTTCAATCATGGGGTTAAAACCATCTGTATAGCACCCGGACAAATTGTGGTGATTCTCGAAATACGCGTGTCCTAGCTACTGGGGGTCTAAGCTTATTTGGTGTAGTTAGGCATGCATTGGGTTGTGCTTTGATCAATGTTTGTGTTGTTTTCACCGATTTAAGAATGTCGGCCTTGTTATCTTCAAGTTTCGATGCTTCATAAGATCAGCGTATATAAGTCGCCCTGGCCAAAAGAGCAACATTCCCCGTACAGGCCCAACTTTCTTGTATTCTTTGTCCAGGACTTGCAAAGGGGAACCCAACACCAATGGATTTTACAATGAAACACTAGAAATACCATTCTCAATAGGTACGAAGTGATTATGTCTAACTAACTCATGCAATACTCCACCGACTACGAGGAGTGGTGTACCATCTATCTCTTGATCAATGTAAAGCTCACATGGACACGACTTCTAAATTCGTACAAAAATCTATGTTAAATAATAAACTAATTTCTAATTTCTAATTTTAATCTTAATTAATAATAAAATATATACCTTTTTCACTTGCAAGGATGGCATTGTCGAGGTTGTCGGGTTTGAACAATTGCCTCTGGATTCTAGGAGTTTGAAAAATTACCTCTTAATTGACCTCAACATATCAGGGAGAATTTCATGAGCCCCTTGAAAATTGTAGTGCAGATATAGCACGGTTTGTTCCACCAACTTCCTTATTATAATTTCTTGTTGCTCAATCCATTTTTTTGGAGTAGCGCCTATTTTCCCAATGAGTTTAATTTGATGATTCTGCATGGTCGTATGATCATAAAATGCCATCCCTCTGGTTGGGTGAAGAACGTACCCACACCTCTAACATGGCCCGGGTGGTCGGGTTTCTCCCCTGCTTCACAAAGGATGTCATGCTTATCCGTTGGAATGAAATGCCCTCTTGCTTGATCATTTTTCAATTATTCCTTGACATTTAAGAAAAAATGAGTGTGTTAGTTAGAAATTGAATATCCAAAAAGAACCAAGTTAAAAACCAGGTTAGTATAAATATTGAGGCCCACGTGTTACTTACAACTTGTTCCGCAATTTATTTTTCTACATTATGGAGATAAGCACAACCTTCGTTTCGTCTCTCTTTTAAGAAAATATTGTAGCCATCAATGTCATCAACATCGATAGGTTGAACCGAAGCCCTAGCCTTTTCTCATCCCTCTATTGATTTCAATCTAAACATCTCTTTCAAGACGCTCTTTCACTAGCTTGATGGCCGCTAATCCATACCCCCACAACTCAGTCGGTGGGGTATTTTATTCCCCCAGGCAATGTTTTTTCTTCTTCCCTAGTACCCCAACTTAAAACATTTAGAGTGTTATTTCATGACTAGTGACTTAGAACTCAAACACTAAAAAAATAAACATTAAGTTCTACTAACGTTGAGGCTATTTTGCAGGCTCCTTATTTTCTAGATATCCCAACTCTCCGGTTCAATGTGAGTATAAGTGAGCCATAGATGATCACCTCTCTTATTTCTAAAAATGTAGTCACTTGACAAACTTTATTTATGTTCATGTAAACTCTTGGATATCATCAACATTGACTTCTTCCTCAAATAACCCATATCCGATGTTTCTATTACAAATGGTCCCCATAGCTTATTCAAAAACTTAGAGTCAATCATGGGAAGTTAAATTACATTTTATAGTTAAATACAAATGCGTGGAATAACACATCAATAATTCTACATAGCACTCCATCCATAAAGTGTCCTTATGGTCTTTTGAGACATCATGCCAAATACCGTAGCGGATGTCAACCCTTATCCTTCCAACCTTTGCAACCCAACTTAAACATTTAGCTCATTGGGCCAACAATTACTTAACCGAGTTGTTGAATATCGATGTCATTAACTACTTGACGTTCGATAGTTTTACAATGTGTTTGTGTTATTCCTGTATCTTTAGATCCTTCATCCCCATCAAAACCATGGTCCGATGTTAGGGAATTTTCATTTTGTGATAGTGAAACATCATCACAAGTCTTTTTCTTTAAAAAAATTAGCGCTCAGAAACCCAAAATAATTTTTTTACCAACTAATATTATACCAAACATTTCATTCATCATAATATCTTCAAATACATTCACATCCATTTTTTTGATTATTATTGAAGAAATAATCCTATTACAAAAACATTACAGATTAACCTTCCATTTAATCAAAAATTTACCCTTGTATGTTTTCAAAGGTGGTTATGCCTAATCGCTTTTAACTAGGTCCAGTTAAAGGTGGTTCTACCCTGAACCGCCTTTCATGAGACCAAATTAAAGGCGGTTTTAACAAAACCACCTTCCATTATCGTTTAACAACCTTTACTTTTTAATTCCAAATCCAAATTACAGCTTCTAATTTCAGAAATAGTTTTGCAAGGTGGTTATAGGAAAAATTTTCATAACTGCCTTGCAATGTTGCCTTTATTTTAAGGCTCTCCACTAGTGAGAATGAGTTTCCTAACGTATTTAGCATATATTTTGTTGGTTTTTGTCTAGTAGATTGCTAGATTAAGGTGAGTGTACATTGCAAGGGCTTTGGATGCTCAATTTTGCTGAGAGAAACCCCCATTCTGTGGCCTGTATACTTTTTCCACGGCTCGTGCCGACATGGAAGCTAGGGGTTCTACTTTTTATGGGCCTTCTAAGGCCCATTTCCACCTACTGCGTAAGGAGCCACTACTCTACTATGATTTAAGGGTGGTAAGTTTATTTATTATTCTAGATCTAAGGGTAGGTATAGAGAAAATGAGGCTACCTCCTCTCCTCATTTATTTTTCCTAGTATTGCATATGTCATTGAATCCAATGACTGTATTGGGTTCAATGTATGTAGAGTAGTTTAATATCTTGGGGAAATATTTTTAATCATGTCTAGATGTTGACTTTGCGAGATGCTTAGATTTCCCCTTTTTATGCCTATGAACTTCCATGCTCTATTTATGCTATATATTCTTTTAATATGTATGTTATGTATGTTCAATGATGTACTCATAGATTCATGTGTAGTATATAATCGTGCTAGCATTTTCATGTCATCTGGGAAGTGTTAGATTAGAGCTATTGTAGGTTCGTGAGTATCAGGGAGGTGACTGCATACATGTTAGCCTGAGAATACCGTCCCAATCATTAGACTATAACCTAATTGGTTCGTCGTGTAATAATCAATCGTATTAGGGACAATAGTTTCCATAACGAGGGGAAACCGTCGGAAAACCCCAATAGATGTGCATAATAGTTTGTAGTGACTAGGGTTGTGGTATTTTGACTAGAGGTGTGTCAATCCTAGAGTAATCATGAAATGCAAACTCCTCTGCCTCTTTAGGCATAGGGATCAGTGTACATGGTGAAGTGCCCGAGATGTATTGTCCATACTATCATATCTAACTATTTCTACCTACGCAGGGCATTGTTCCTTTAAGCTGGGGTTCATTAGCATCTGGAGTAAGATTTACGGGAGATAAATTGCGGTATCGAAAAGTTGATCGAAGCGCCTTCAATAATTACGGAGGCGTTGTGATAGCTTATAAAGAAGGTGATGAACCTTTGTGTGCCATACATTCGGAATGCCCAGAAATCATCTAAATTATGTGACATAGGCATATGATAGGTTTATATGTCTTACCTATGATAGTATCTAGGATCAAAATCACTCATCTGTCATTTTAGTCAAATATTCCCCAAGACTAGTTTACAATAGTTTATTCCCTCCTTTTTGCATGTTCCTTAGTTGTTAGATAAAAAAACCCCAATGTATCTTTGTAGCAATAGCTAATCCCAACACACAATCGGAGTTATGCCTGATTGTGAGTTGTTCATAGTTAACTTTCGAATTCTAGTATCCATGTGGATGACCCTGGACAAGCCACTAGTTGCTCTTTAATAGTTGGTATTGATCATTGAAGAAACTTATAAATTTTATTTTTGATCCTCTAGTACTCCACAGGTTAATATCTCTGTCGAAAGATTGGTTTTGTATGACCCCACAGGGTGCAGATCAATTGGCATTTGGCGTCCAGTTTCTTGTCAAACTAGGACAGAGCTAACAATATGAATTGAGACTACAAGTTATAGGTAAAATGTATCTCCTTCATTGGATTCCGATATCTACGGGAGACGCTGTAGTTCAGCTTTGAGTTTGACATATGCTTTCTGGCACTCCTCGGTCTTGGAAAACTTGAAAGGTTTCCTTTGTACGTCAAAGACTTACATGTTTTTTGTGCCATCTTGGAAATGAAACAGCTAAGTGCAGCCAAGGAGCTTGTGAGTACCTGAACTTCTTTGATCGCCCTGGGTGGTGGTAATAACTGAAAAAGTTGTATCATTTTTGGATTGGCCTAGATACCCATTGAGAAAACTTTGAATCCTAGGAACTTCCTTGTTCCTACATCGATAGTGCACTTCTTAGTGATTATCTTCATCCCAATAGATCGGAGTCAAATCTCTGGGTAATTCTTGTAAGGTTCAACTCTTTATAACAATGTTGTCCACTTAAATCTCCATGTTCCATCCAACTTAATGTTAAAATACTTTGTTTAGTGTTCTTTGGTACGTACCTCTCACTTTTTTTCCGGATGAGGGGCATTTTATCATAACAGAATGCCTTGAAGCTAGTGATGAATACTATTTTCTTGCATTCCAAGTTCATTTTACTTTGATGGTACACTTTTTAGTTATCGAGGAATGCCAATAATTCATACGCAGAGATGGATTCTACAATTTTATCGATCTTAGGCAAAGGATAACGATCCCTTGGGCAGTATTTGTTGAGATCTATGTAGTCGATTTACATTCACCCTTCTGCACTGGATTTTCTTACGATGACCGAGTTAGCTAACCAGGTTGGATACACCATATCTCTTAGTATGCTTTCCCGTACGAGGGTCGATACCTCATTTTCTACAGATTTTTAGCTCTCATGTGAAAATATTCTCTGCTTCTACCTCACTTGCTTAACTCAGGGGTCGATGTTGGGACAGTGTGTTGCCATAGACGGATTGACACCTTCCATTTCCTTTATGGACCATGCAATCAAAGTGTTACGCTTTTTGAGTCTTTTTATTACCTTAATTTAGGTAGGTTCCAACAACTTCTTCTCTATCTTGACCTCATTGGTCATATCACTGTCATCTATCGGAACTGCTCCATGTCTTCTCCTTGATCCGCCCTTAAAGCAAGGACTGTCGTTGGTTCTGCATGGTTGATTGAATGTACCAATGGCTGTGTATCTCTCCTTGCGGTAGATTTCAAGGCAATGACCATACACTGCCTTACAACTTTCTGGTTTCCTCATGCTGTTGCCAGTCCGTTTAGGGTTAGGAACTTCATAACAAGGTGGTAAGGGGAAGAGATGGCTAGTGCATCATTCATCCATGGTCTTCCTATGATTGAATTGAAAGGGCTTGATGCATTTACTACCACAAAGACACATAGGACTGTGCACTCCTTGTCGTCTTGCCAAAGGATTGTGGGGAGATTTATGTTGACGAGGGGCCATTCAACTTTCCTTGTGAAATCGACTATGAAAGATGTTGGTCTTTTGAGGTCTATGTGGTAGAATCAATGTGTGTGAAAGAATTATACGAAAGTAACTCCACCGCGTTCCGATCATCAAAGAAAACTCAATGTATGACAGAGTTACCCTTTTTTGTTGTGATAACGTGAGGGTCATTGTGAGGTGATGCACTAGTAGCCACGTCTTCTTCACTAATGTAATTGTTTTGTTAGGTTGTTTTCTCTTTTCTATAGGGTCTTGTGGAGGTTAAAACCTTGATTGTGTTTTTCATGTGTTTATAGACATGGGCTTGGTAGATCTATGAATAAAATATATCACTGTTATCAGGATAGTATCACTTGTGTTTTCTCCCAGCTCCACTGCTGCTTTCACCTTTGTTTTTGGCTTTCCCATGACGTGAGTTTTTAACATAATTTTATTAGTGCCGTAAAAGCTTGATCCCTCTAGTAGGTTATCCTTGTTTCTCTATTGGGAGAGTTGTCCATTTCGTAACAGTTCTTCAATTTTTCTCTTTTGGTCTTTACAGTTGTGCGTATCATAAGTCGCAAAAAAAATCATTCGTTCACTTATCCGCTGGAGCTCTCATAACTCCTTGTGAGTTTGCCAAATTTCCCACCTATATTTGGTTAGGGTCGTTTCCCTTGTGGGCGGGGAGACTCTTCCCTTGTTGATTGCATCTATTCTGAGAGAGTTGTCTCCAGATCTGATTCCCCTTTCCCCTTTCCCATTTTCCATTTTCTTATTGTTTGCTTCTCCTATTTAGATGAATTTTTCAACAGCTTTTTAGATGTTTCTTGGGTTGTCTGACATATCTTCTTTGATATTTTTTTTGTAAAACTCTTAGGATCTCATGCAATTCATGAATGCCCCTAATGACATTGGGTTTTTGAGATCTTTGACTTCCAAGCATTTTTGGAGGCTTTCCATGTTCAATGCGCAATATTCATTGGACCCATGATAATTTTGTGAAATTTTGTTAATCGTAGAATCTACCCATAAATTGATCCCCCATTGGCCCCAACTTCGTATGCTTCGGCTGGTATGACTTTCGTTCCAAGCTATTGCGATTCTTACTAAAAAAATGGGAAATTTTTACATACTAATTGGATGGGAGTATCGCGGATCCTAATGCTTGTTCTGTAAGAGTGTAAGAACTCCTCAGTTTTAGGTGTCCCATCATAGGGTTTGAGTTGAGTGGGTAAATTGAACCCTTTTGGAATCACGAAATTGTTTTGGTCCTCTATTAGCGTGGTGTACTCTACTTTGTCTTCGACATTATATTCTATGTCCTCCTGCTGATTGTCCATGTTGTCATTAGCTTTTTTCCTCTCATCTTGTATCTATTTGTTTTTTCCATTAACCCTCCGTTCCTTGGTGGAAATAACTAATTGTCAGTAAAAATACTCCTAGTTCACCACTAAGAAGGGTGGAGGAGAATCCTCTTCCTCTCCTGAATCCTGGACGTCTTTTGCTTCTACCAAAAAAGGTATTTTTGGTGGGGACAATGGAGGTGGTGGTGCTTATTCCGTTGCTTCTTTTTGTCGACTTGCCTGACTCTTAGTCGTGGAGAACAATTGACCTAGTATACTTGTACCCAAAAGTTGTGCCACTGATATCCTATAAAATCCTTGAACGACAGAGACCGTTTCGTCTAGATGGAAGCCCTTCCAAGAATCTCCAAATGGAATCCGGAAGAGAGTCTATGATCTTGAAGTTAGTACTTATGGAATCAAATGTGTACTCTTCCTAGCTTGTTACTTACCTTGGTTCTCTCATCGTGCTTCCTTTTATAAGGTCTGCTCCCTTGTATTCTCGGTGAATCATGCCCACATTCAGCACCCATAAGGATGGCAACACATCGGCTCTAATGGGTCACGATTCCTATATCGTTGTCTTTGCGATGTGTTTGTGGAATTAAAACTTATCACCTTCCCAGTGGAATGGTTACTCATTCATTTTTGTTAGGTGATCCCTGTAGTTCGTTAGCCGCCTCACTTTGACTGTACGTCTTACCCGCATTACTACTTCTCCTGTACCAAATATTTTACTTTATATATAATATTCTTATAATTTCACATAAAATACACCATATTACATGTTTTAAATTATGAAGTGAAATGTATGAATTTAAAAATATAACTTTAAAGTTAAAAAATAAAGTGTCATGTCCATAACTTTATCGTAAACCACATTTCTTAAGATTTTATCCTTATGAATTTCCTTTGATAAAGTTGATTGTATAGTAATTATTAAGAAATAGCCTTAGTAACTTATGAAATTAAACCTTTTAAAATGAGTTGCATGATATCAATTATAATACAACATTTTATAAAAATGAATTGTAGAGTATATATTACTTAGTTTAGTTAATTTTACTTTAGATTAGATAAAAAATCAATATATTAGGAGTTTAGATGATTTCTTTTGTTTTTATTTTGGAAAATATGGATTATTGTTCATAATAATTATTGATTAATTATGAATATGTAGTTCATATTTTATTAAACTATTTTATTATAAATGAAATTACCATGCAAATTTTTTTTTAAGTTTATAAAAAATATATATAATTTTCATACAGATATTAAAAAATATTTATATATCAATAAATCGTAGTAGTTTACAAAAGTGAATTCGACATCTCTTGCTAAACCTCACTAAGGACTCCTTTAGTAGATCAAGTACGAAGAATCAACAAGTTTGGTGACACTTATAAACACTACACATGATTAGTAAAGAATGTTCAACGTTCATAAACTTCTCCTATTTGCTACACGAAAAAAACATGACAGAATTCGATATTATCACATTCATCTAGCATTTATCAAATCATCAACCATATCAGAAGCTCTAATTCATGCTGTTGGATTCCATATCAAAAGAGAGGAAAATTAACTACTTTTAGTGAAGCATTAAATAGCTCACATATAGTTCACAAAACATGGGCTTAGAAGCCTTAATCAATTGCTCCCAATAATAAGTTTAGCTACAAGAATTCATGCTAAACAATGGCAATTCAAACCTAAAATCAAGATGAAACAAAGATGAAAATGGTAGAAAACTAGGGTTTTTGCAGCAGAAATCTGGAGAGAAAAGTTATGTGAAGGAGAGAGGATGAATGGTATTTATAGTACAAAAGGTCAACAAAATGGATCTGGGAGGCGACCTGTCGCAACTCGCGACACATGCGTCATGACTCGCGACAAAAAGAGTAAGCTAATCTTAAACGTTTTATTCTTCTCATCAAACTGTAGCCACTTATACTTCACCTCTTCAATTCTCCATAGTCTTCATTGTCTTCCAAAGTAGTCTTCAAGGTCTTCAAATCTTTGAATTATTACCTTGTCTCACAAAATTCCTTATAAAAGTGATAAGAGCGCAAAAGTCGCCTTTAACTTCCATAATAGAATTTTAAGGTAAAATGGAGTATCTAATGCACAAAAGTCTACCAAAATGAGTAAAAAAGATCCCAAAATCACCGTATAATATGGAAACATCAAACCTCCCCACACTTGAACCTTACTAGAACTCGAGCAAGAAAAGATTCAAGAACACAAAGAAGTTTACATGTCCCCCATCCTAATACTAATATTCCCCCAATCAAAGCCTCACCAAACTCTCAATATCATAAGTCCCAAAATCAAAGATCAAGTGATATTTTTTTCACACACAACCCCATTCCTTAATCTACCCAAATATACCATTTATCAATTTGCTAATTCCCATAGAAACATTTCAAAATCCCGAATTAATATTCTGAAAAGTCCAATGGTATCAAGTGAAGTAAAAACTATGTCAAATGTTCAAATACAAGCTTCACTTCATACCAATATATCAACACAAAAACAAATTATACCAAGAATAAAGAATTTCATACCTTACTTCATTTTCCCCGGTAAACTACCCAATCCAAAAAAGGCCCATGATGTTGGGCTCCCCAATCTATCCATGTGTCAACTGCAACTTTATGACTCCAATGCTGGCAATGAGTAAATTATAACATTATATATATATATATATATTCGTATTCTCTCTTTTCTCCCATTTTTCCTAGAAGACCTTTCAGATTTTCATCCTAGCCATACTTCATTTTTGTTTTTTCTCACATTTCACCCGCACATTTAGCCTCTCATTTTTTCCTAGTTGCCCTTTCGGGTTTTCAGCCTATCCGGATCCCCAATGTTGCCTAAATTGCACTCTTGGGTTTTCAACTTAGCAAATTTTCTTTTTGTTATTTTTCATTTTCTAATTTTTTTTATATTTCCAAGTTTTCCAAACAAAAGTAGACAAAAATCTTTCACATTTCAAAGCTACAAAAGTATCCTAACACATCAAAACACAATATCCCAAAACTAACAAAAACATCCAAAATATCCAAGTCTAAATCCTCCCAATAGAAAGAAGTAAATGATAAATCCCATCCCCACACTTAAACACTACATTACACTCAATGTAGATAAAACAGGGCAAAACACAATAAAAATCAAATTATGGGAGTACGTTAAAAATTCTCACAATCACTGGTGTGATGATGAACCACCATCTCTATAGCGCTGTTGATATAGAGTCATACACTCCTCATTCCTGTGATGCCTCTCCCTACACCTTGATACCATGGGATCTGGGCTCGAGCTGCTACCAGAGCGTGTCTGCATGTCCCCGACTCTGGATGCGAGCTGATCAATCTCCCCATCCATATCCAGAAGGTTCCTCAATATATATAGGTTGTGCTCATTTATCATGTCGTATAGTTGGGAGTAGATATATAGAGGCGGCTGATCAAACTAGCTGTGGCGGCTGCAATCCTCTTGCATTGAATCAAGCTGCTGCTGCTGTGGGGAAGAAGGTAACGAATGTGGTGCATCCTGCAGCGGATCCAGGGTAGAGGGAAGAGCACATTCATCAGTCAAGATTGGAAGGTTATTAAGCTTCTGCAGAAAACCCTGTTTGCACTCAGCATCTGGCTCGGTTGCCAAATCATGCACTAGGTGTCCATCTTCAACTTCGTATGCTGGGGCTGTGGAAGTTTCATGAATGTGACACCTCCAGCCCCATAAAACCAATGAAATGCCCCTGGATCCATTGTGGTCTTAAACAGGTGAAAGTTGGACATCCGGGCAAATGTGATCGATAGGACTCTCTCCTACCAAGTTGTTGAAGGTCCTCGGGAATAGTGATACGCAACTGCTCCGCAAGGAGGGTGATCATGCCCCTACCAATATCTCACCCTTGTCTTTATTTTCCATCTCAGTGACCTTTGTGACCCATAAATCATCTCATCCTCCATATCGTGTCCTCTCACTAGTCAACTCCCACAAGAATCGAATCTCATCATTCGGCACATTTGTCCCCTCGACACTACATAACAAAGTAATGGAGACCAGGCGATGTACATATCAAAGGGAAGGATGTATGATCCCTTTGTTATTGTCCCTCACATTCTGCGCCTTCCTGGTGATGGTATACCATTGGGAGGTCATCGTCGTACCTCTCAAAGATACCATTTTAAAGCCCAATATGCATACTAAATACAACTAAATAGATAGTTTGGCAAGTCGGGGTCGTCCACAGAGAAGAGGGATATTCCTAAGGGTTCATG
>JAULKM010100639.1:0-10432 GCA_032355605.1 Rubia tinctorum
CTGTTTACCATTTTTAACAGCATTTATGTTGGTTTTAGTCAGAAGCGCGCCCAGTTTATTTGCTAGAGTGCTAAATTGTTCATGTTCAATATATCCATAACCAACGTAGGTAGTATGTCTATCAAATTTTGCAAAGTATTACATACATGCGACGTTGGTTACATAGTTGGTCTGACAGAGGCCTATTTGAAAAAAAAAGTGGGCTGAAATGGCTAGGCCTAGAGTCAGTCAAATCGACCTTACATTACCATCGGTTGCCTATGCAACTTGTAGGCGGCGTTGCATTGGGGGCGGAATACACAAGGCTTGTAATGACTATATATATGGACCCCACCTCATAATCTAGTTTAAACATTCAACTTTCCCTCGAATTCAAATAGTTATCCTGCCCATTCTCTGAAAAGGTATGGTTTCTACATGTGGTTAGTTTATTATTTTTGTTAAATTTACTATTGAATTTGTTATGTATAATGTGTTTGAATGTGTTATTTTCTTCATAGAAGGATGTTTCTATGGATTAGGGTCAATCGATTAGGTTATAGGGTATTATAATGTCGACTAGGTTCATGGCTATATTGTTTTTGGTTTAGGTTCTCGTTGTTTTCCAGTTTTCTGCTGTTGTCAGAGGTGCTCCGTTCCATGAATGTGACATCGCTTGTCAATCGTTCTTCTTTAAATATGAGTGAAAAGTATGTGACGTCGTCTGTCAATCGTTCCTCTTTTGGTTTGAGCGACAAGTGTTCGACGTCGCTTGTTCATAATTTCTCTAGATCATGTCGCATATGACCTCACACTTTTATCGGTAAACTATTTGGTTAAACCGATCCTTGTGTGACGTCACTTTCTCATAAATAGCATAACATTTGATCCAGCACATGATGTCTCCTACTTGTCATTTAACCATTCTGTTATACCGATTTGTTAGCGACTTTGCTTATTCATAGTTTTTGTAGTTTTTATAGTATATGACGCCACACACGAATCGGTTAATCATTCATTTTTACCGACCTATGTGCAATGTCGCTAAGACATGTCCCATTTATATATTAGTTGATTACCTTGGAATTGATTTGTAACAAATCATTAAAATATGAATTTTAGGAACTATGTCTGGCAGTGCTAGTTCGCATCACTCTCCCATTGTGGTGAATGCTTTAATTTTTACATTTAAATTGCGTTTTCTAGCTTGTATTACCAATATTAAAATTTAATTTCTAAATATTTCCTTCACTAATAGATCCACATCGATTTAGATGATGAACGTTCACGATCTACATTTGGCGACATTGTTCCTCATTTCATCCACACCCTGACGCAGACGAACTTCAGGGACACTCTCATCCTGGTAAGTAATCCCCGTCACATATTTTAAAAATATTTTCATAAATATTTTTCTTTACTTTACTTTCATATTAACTGAACATTGTTTTTTGTTTAAAATCCAGTACGTCCCTAGCCAAATTGTGGAGCTCCTACCGCCGTACAAGTTGCCTGTTGTGCTTAGGTGCAACAGACGGGAGTACCACATGCATTACTCGAGGAACAGGAGGTTGAAGGCCCTAACACCGAAGGGTTTTGAGCAGTTCCTTATTGGTGAGGAAATTACAACAAGGGACACGCTCTACTTCAAGCTGGTGAATGGTATTGGCCTTCTAGTTTTTGATATCGATGTTCTTCCCTATTGATATTAATTGTGTTAATTTGTATTTCCAAAAAGATTAGTTTTGATGTATTACGATATTTAATCTTTATTTAATCATACTTTTGTTAGCTATGTTATTTTAATGTTCATCAATCCTTAGTATCTAGCCAAACATACGCACAAAGTTTTAATTGTAGTACCAGTAGCAAAACAAAACAAAACAAAAAAATCCGAACCCTTTTTTCAATCAGACTTGAACTAGAAAATTTGTGTTGCAAAATTTGTGTTGTGAAAAATTACCGAAGAAAATTCAAACTGTTGACTGTCTTCTTGATGTACTTAATTTTTTAGGCCTAACAAAGTCTACAATGTCGCCAACTTGTCGGCAACATGTCGCCTGAACTGAAAACTGTGTGATGTTGCATATATCGAGGCGAACAACACAATGGTTCAAAACAACATCATTTCAAAACGGGTATAAATTGGGGAATCCTGAAAATCAGTTCAACCATTTACTCATAAGTTTTCCACGTTGCAACAGTTTCCAGTTTCTTCCTCACCTTCTCTACTAAGGAAAAATGTTTGTTCCTCCCTGTCTCCTAACACCTAACTTTTTGAATTATTACTTTACAATGCCGGATCTGTGGTCTGTGAATGTTTTTTGATTTGTGACAGTGTATACTTTCTTTGAGTTTAAACATAGGTACAATATTTTTGTATGTTGGCAAAGGTTTTTTTGTTTAATATTATGTTGATTATGCTTCATTTTACCCGGTTGTATGTGTTTCTTCCCATAGATTTTTCTGATATATGTGATGTCACTCATCTACCTCCCACAAATTAGTTCATGTGATCATAGTGCAACGTCGCATATTCTTTTTTCCAGTAGCTTATCTTTAAGTTTGTGACGTCGCACTATTATAGGGTGTTCTTTGGTTTTAACAATCTGTTACCAACGTCACATAATGGTATATAATTGTACAATTGTTATGCATATGTGAGTTTGGTCTTGTTTTGGTTTTGTCGTCGGTCTAACCGACTACTTTGTGAAGTCGCATGTACATGTCAGCCATCCCACTGATTTGGGCCGACATGCACCCGCGATGGCATTGTCGACGTTGCACGTTGCACTCCATAAGGCACTTAACATTTTCCCTATTAATGCAGTACAGATGACTGCGAAGGATCGTCCAATCAACCCTTTTTTCTGGTCTGTCACCAACGTACATATATATATATATATATTTACTACCTAACACATCTTCACACTTTATAAATTCAAAAACTAATTATTTTTTGTTTTTGTACAGTTCACCGTACAACATCTTACTTCAAAGCCTTTTTTTTGACGTCGAGCATCATATGATTGCTCTTGATAGCCCACATTTCCACTGCACTCTCAAGCAGCAAAACTTTAGGAAAAACCCTACATTGGTAATGCTTTTAAAATAATTTTTATTTGTTGATACACACACATACACACACACACATATATATATATATGCATATTTATAATTTTTAATATTTTTGTGACTCAGTGCTAAGGTGCTACGGGACAGAGTGGCGTATGACTTACTTGGGGCAAGGTAGGATCAAGACCCTTTCCCCAAAGGGTTTCAGCGAATTCCTTAGGGTAAACAACCTATGCATCGGGGAAACTTTGTTCTTCGAGGTGCTACATGTTTGGGGGCCAATCATCTTCAAGGTCATCATTGTCCGTGGTGGTTGAGTTTATGTAAAACTTGTATGGATATTTTCATGACTACTATTTTTCAAATTATCTAACTATCTAATTTGAACATTATATAATTGACTGTGTATATGTGCGTTTTGATTTGTGCTTGATATTATAAAACCATTTTATAATTCTACGATTAAAAGCCATTGAACAAAGAGTGTATTGGACGGTTACGATAGTTAATTCTGATTTCTATATGTTTGTAGCACAACGATTTCTTGCACTATAATGCCTAATTTTCCTTTTATATACCCCTAAATTGATCGTGATGACGAGATATTGGGAGGAGATGGACTCCAAAATGAGAAGAAGCGCACGACTACCATCTTCTGTTTTCATTTTTTCCTAACAACGTCAAATTGTTTAATTCATATCTTTTACATACCTGTGGCTTCGATTTCAGAACCTATTTCGGTGCAAACGATAATTTATGCAAAATCGGTCCACCTATTAGAACGATATGTGCGATGTCGCACATGTTTCGGTAACATTATTTACTTTGGTTTTTTTTACCTTTTACTTCGGTTCCCATTACAACCGAGGTAATTATACCTAAAAAACCTTTTACTTTGAAAAAAACCGAGGTGAAAGAATGTTTTGCCTCGGTTATTTGGTGTTAATAAAAAAACCAAGGTAAAAGGGGCAAACTAATAGGTCATTTTTCTTGTAGTGTATTAACATCGAGTTCCGCTTGGCCCGCGCCCTGCTTAAGGCTGCCTTTAATGCCGGGAAAATTGCCTTTGTTGACATCGGCGACCACGTCCTGTTGCTCGGTGTTGCACAAAATGTGTGGGACCTTCCCGACGGCATGATTGCCATTTACTTGGAAACCCTATAATATTATTGTCTTAGGTTCCCATTATCTCCCTTCTTCCAGGCCATTCTGGTTTTTTTTTTGAATTAGGGTTAGTTGATCTTACCCCAAATTTGGTTCGATTCTTACTTGGTTTTGAGGTCTTGTGTCACCTCTTACGCATCGCCCCTTCTGTCACTCTGTTTAGGGTTTTTTGCCATTCAGCCAAGATGCTTCCTGAATGGACTTTTCTAATGTTCCGACAGGATTGGGTTAAGATCCTGACTGATATTTCTACATGGTCCAGTTGAAATGGAGATTTATCTTCGTGGATGAGGCTCTGGTCTTCGGTCTGGATGAAATCGGGGAAGATTCCCCGACTGGTCCTTAGAGAGGGTGAGGGGCCCAACCCAACGCTGCCGAGATGGATGCCATAGAGCCTCTTATTTTGCATCTCGAGGGAGTAGGCATGAGGTACAATCGCATCCTATTGGATTTGGCTCCGCGAGCCGTTAGCCTGCCCTACCTGTCTGGCAGCATTTCTCCCGGCGATGGGCTTGTTGATTTGAGTGGTATAGGCTTCGTGTTTCTTGTCTGTTAGCTTCACTAGGCTTGTTTTTTTTTTTTCTGTGTGTTTCTCGCATTGTTCTCTATGCTCTCTCTAACCAGTTTGCTATGTTCTTTTTCTCAAAAATATCGGTTGCTAACTTCCTTGGCGACCTCTCGTGACTCCCCCGTTGTACAGCCAACACCCGTCACCACTCCAAAGTGAAGATACAACCATCATCTTGAATCAGAAATATGAAACCATCTACCTGTCTGACACTGAGACCTCTTACGAGGATCCCCTTTTGAAGAAGGCTCGTCACGACTCTGGCCTTCAGTTGAAAAAAGCTACTGGTGGTGGTCAAGCTTCTGTGGAAGTGATCCCTAGGGAGGTCCCCAAGATTCCGGTCTTTTAGTCTACTGAACAACCAGGGGCTGGCACTATCGTGGATCATCCAGTTCAGGCGATTCCTTTTTCGCCTCCTTTCACTCAAGACTCTTCCTCTCAGGGTGCCCCTATGCGCAGCGCAGTAGCTCTGGCCGAGTTCATCTCTCAGGTCCTCCCTCTTCCATATTACAATTTTTGGCTAAGAGAGCGCTCCCTCAATGTGGTATGGGATACTTCCCTTGCATACTGCTCTGTATCCGCTGTTCTGGAGGTGAATCTTTGTCTCTTTTCTTTCCTGTTTACCGTTCAACTATTTGGTCATGCAGCCACTTATTTTTAACTTTGTGGCTTTGATTGTTTTCAGGTTCTTCGTTCGGCTAAGGCCATGCAGTTGGAGTTTGATAGTGCACATGCCGAGATCAGTAAGCTTCATCGCGGTATTGCCTCCTTGAAGCAGAAGGCAAAGCGGTTCCTTGAGATAGAGCTAGACTTGGAGCTGGAGAAAGGAGTTTTTGGCTTCCTGCAGACTTCCCTAGCTAGGGCTGAAGCCAAAAATGCTGAGATGATTGCCTTTCATGACTGGGCTTTTACTTGCAGCTTCTAAAGCCTCTACTCGCATGTGGTGCAGAGTGACAGGGCTTCCGAACTGCTGAGCTAGGCTTTGATAAAGGCTATCCAGCTGTACTCCCAGACCGAAGATGAGGAGGCTCTATGCATTGGCCTCGGTGATGTTGTCATTCCTTTTCTCGAGCACAACTTCACCCAGTATATTGCCAAGCTGAACCCGGACATAAGGCTCGTAGAGCTTGATAGCCGGGACCTCGATGCTGCCTCAGTTGAGTCTGATGCTCTCTCTGCTAGTGGGCCTCGTCAGGTTGGTTGGATTGACACTGATGTTATAGGGGAAAGGGCTCAGAAGGCCAAGAAGGGGAAGACTACTGATGCTAGAGGGAAACTTGTTGATGACTTTGTGAAGCCGTGAAGGCTTTTGAACTTTGGACTGCGGATATTTTTCTCTTTTATTTTCTTCTCATGTATGCTCCCAAGTTGAGGGATTAGATGAGGTTTTATTTTGTATTCATGTTGTGGCCTGATTGGCCTGAACAATTTGCTTCCCTTTGCTTGAATGGTAGCCTATTTTTCCAACATCCCTGAGCTTTGTTCCTTATTTTCAAAACCCATGTGAGGGGGGATCCTTCCCTCCATTTTTTGAAGTGTTGTTTTTCGAAATAATTTTTTTTGATTTTTCAACACTATTTTTTCCAGTTGGGTTCTCCGTTCTCCATTGTCGGAGCCTTTGATTTTGGCCAATTTTGAACAAGGCTTGTGATTCGTAGCCTGTTGAAGCCAAAGTTGCAATTTTGGCCTGGGTCAGGCTCATTATTTGTTTTTGCAAATTTTGACCCAGGCCTACAACTCGCTGGTTGTTGAAGCCGGGGTTGTAGTTTTGGCCTCGGTCTGGCTCATCATTTAGGTTTCCCTATTTTGGCGTTGGCATACAATTCAATGGTTGTTGAAGCTAGGGTTACAGTTTTGGCCTGGGTCAGGCTCATGGCTTTTCCTTGCATATTTTGGCCCAGGCCTGCAATTCACTGGTTGTTGAAGTCAGCGCTGCAATATTGGTCTGGGTCAGGCTCATTGCTTGCCTTTGCTTATTTTGACCCAGGCCTGCAATTCACTAGCTGTTGAAGCTAGGGTTGAAATTGTGGCCCGGGTTAGGCTCATCGCTTGCCTTTGCCGATTTTGGCCTAGGTCTGCAATTCTCTGGATGTTGAGGCCAGGGTTTCAATTTTGGTCCGGATCAGGCTCATTGCTCGGTATATATTGCGATGTTGGGGCTATTGTCCTTGATTATTTTAACCTAGCCTGCAATTCACTAGCTGTTGAAGCCAGGGCTGTGTTTTTGGCCTGGGTCCTTAGACATTCAAAGGTGTTTATTTGGCCACTTTCTCTCCTGCATTGGAATTTCAAAAGACAGCAAAAAGACCATGATGCAGACCGACATTTCCTTTGGATCATACTCCTTATGGGCTAACAAAAGATTTGATCCCTTCAGGAATCCCGTCTCGCCTGTTATTACAGCAAACTGTTTGACTGCAGGTGCCATATATAAAAATTTATAGCTATTCAAGAATAGTACCTCCGTAGGTGAGTAATGTTCCATGTGCGAGGGATCGGCCTTCCGTCTAGCGCCTCCAACCTGTTAGCTCCTTTCCCAAGCACTTCAGTCACCTTGTATGGGCCTTCCCATTCTGCATCCAAATTCTTTTGCCCCTGGGCTCTACTGGCTTCATTTCTTCTCCTTGCGAGGTCTCCTACTTTTAGGGATCTAATTTTTGAATTTGCAAACGTGGAGTAAGCAATTTAGTGTGGGCGATTTTATTAGAAGAGCTAGGGTTCTAGTTTGTTGAATTGTAGGGTTCGTGTAACTGAATTCGACCTGGGAATTTTTTTATAGACCCCCGTAGCTTCCAAGTCAAGAAGTCCTTCTGGTCAGTATTTACTGTGACTCGAACAAGTTCCGGATCCGTAACATTATCAGGACCCCTTTTCTTAAAATGACCGAAATAGTTCAAAATTCAGAAGTCACTCTGCTCAGTTTTATTCACAGGCCAACAACTTTCGGTTCTGTAACATCTTCTGGTATGTCTGAATCAGTTCCAAGTCTGGAACTGGTATTTGTGAGGGCTTATACTACAACATTAAAGACATTTCAAACTGAGTAATAAATGTAAATTTTTTGAGCGCGAGTTTCCCCCTTTTTTTCTCCCCCAGTACCCACCCTCAACAATCATCACATTCTTTTCATAACACTCTTCACACAATCAAATATAAACCTTATAAATTCCTCCCATTTGTGCTAGGGTTTGGTGTTGGTGAGAATTTTGGGATTCAAGGCAAGTGGGATGGTAGGGTTTGATCATCAAGGAGAATTTTTGTTTCAAATCCTACTGCATGCTAGATTTTGTTTATCCTTGCTTACTAGTAACTTTGTTGCTAGGGCTTAAGGTAAATAATTATACTATATTTTGTGTATACAATAGTGTTCTACAAATTAATAATATCCATTTTTGGCTCAATATTGATGATGGTGTGTATATTTATGTACATTAGTAGATGATGTTTCTATATTTTACTAGTTCTAGGGTTTGTGAAATAGTTTCCTTAAAGATTGACAAGTGGTGATTTTAATGAGTGGCTCGTAGTCCAATGTCAAGGAAGAGAAGTTGAGATGATGCATTAAATTCCAAGAACGGAAATACCAAAACACTGGTTGATGAGGATGACGAGGAAGAAGGGAACGAACATGCGTGAATTACAAACACGCATTGCAGAACATTGGAAAGACGAATGGCTAGGATGGAATTGACCCTGTAGATTTTCAAAGAAATGGATCGGTGTTTGTCGGAAGACCGTGCAAAGTAGTCAAGTTGGGTATGTAAAGTCGGTCGTACTCGGGTGGACATCCGTTACGATACTTGGAACGATGTGCCAAAGGAATACAAAGCCACCCTATGGATGGAATGCAAGGTACCCCTTCATAGTTATATAATATTTTTGTTCTAATCTTATTAATTTAATTTAAGTTAATGGGTAAGCCAATCATTTCTGACTATTATTTATACTTCACAATAAATAGAGGCCCTTTGAAATCGATGCCCTCGACATGGACGAGTTAAGAAAGATAGCCATGAAGATGTAATCAAAAGTTGGCAAGAGAACAAGTACAACTTCTCTAGCGATTCCATTTTCTCAAATAGAAACGGGATCGTCCGTGGATAACTTCAAAATTTGGGAGGTCGTCGCAAGCAAAGGTAATTATGCTAATCATGCAACAAATTACTAAAAGATGATAAAATAAACAATGACAAAGCCTTGGGGGTAATTGATTCACACTTCCAAACCTCTTATATATCATAGAAATAACCACTCATTCAACACATTGATTGCCTATGGTGAATGCTCTCACTTCCAGTTCGAAGTTAAACATTCCTTTCTTCTTAAGAGTAATTCACAAAAGCGATCAATGACTATTTGCAAACCTCATTAGCGATCACTTTAGATAAACAACGTCTGAAGGTATTTCATCAATGACATCATACACAAAGAACCATATATTTGATAACAGCTACAAGTATTCTACCAAATGCTAGCCATTTAACCAAAGCATTTATTAGGTTTAACCTAAAACAATCAACATTCAAGATTTTATCTTTTAGTGCTACCTTAAGATAAATATGATAACAAACCACATTAACATACTCATCTAGCAAGATTATCATTATTTACCCAACAATAAATATAATTCCATGTTCTTGGATTTTCATACCAAAGAGATAAGAAATTGTACACTTTCCTAACACCCTAGCATTAAATCATACAAACACTTCATATTTTCAAACAACTCATAGCATAAATGAAGTAAACAAAATCATTAATACCACAACAAAGTCTAAGTAATCAAGATTCATAAATGAGTTTAAGATGTTATCACCATATGGGCCTGGAAGCTTTAATCAATTGCTCCCAAGAAGAATACTAACCTAGAAAATCAAACTCATAACATAGAACAAAGATATAAAAATAAATAAGAAGAAATTGAAAGAGAAGTGGAAAAACTAGGGTTTTCGAGCCCCCAAGTCGAGCTTATCCAAATGGGGAAGAAGTGGGGCTATTTATAGTCTAATTTGGTCAAGAAAAGTCAAAATGTAGCAAAGGCGCGCAGGCTGTTCCGCCGGCACGCTGCCTGCACGTTTTACTTCCTGGAGCTGATTTTCCCCTTGTTTAGGTTGTGCGGGCACGCGCCTAAGTGCACGGGTTGCGCACCCATCGGTCTCTCTTTCTTTCAACTTCTTTGCGTTGCCACTAATGAACTACTAATCCGATTTGGGAGTTCTTGTAGTCAATTTTATAGCGCTCGAGAAGACAAATCCAATGGTACCAATCTTAAAGGATGGTTCTTATCGGATCATTCTGAGAAATTAGTCCAAATTTTTGGGTCACAATTCATCTGCTTCTTTGT
The DNA here is from genome assembly GCA_032355605.1 of Rubia tinctorum. Classification (NCBI taxonomy): domain Eukaryota; kingdom Viridiplantae; phylum Streptophyta; class Magnoliopsida; order Gentianales; family Rubiaceae; genus Rubia; species Rubia tinctorum. Next base: position 10,131 of record JAULKM010100639.1, read on the forward strand.
CTTCCTTCTTCTACCCTTCTATCTTCCACCACGTTTTGACTCGTGGCCTTAAATATTCTACCATACTTGTGAATGGTCTTCACTAAACCACTCCGAAGTGGTTACGAGTAATCTACAAATTAATCTCAAAAAAAGAAATTTAGATGCTCGTAAGAACCAAAAATCTATTAGACTAAAAATAGGTTACAAAATGAAGGATTTAGATATGAAAACCAAAAACGATCGTCTAAACACCTTATGATGTAAACCTACCTAAATCTAGCAATCTTCCAACAAAAAGATAACAAAAGAGATGTTAAATG
>JAULKM010100640.1:0-10431 GCA_032355605.1 Rubia tinctorum
CAGCCAATCGGAAGTGATACAGTCAGCATGACTGCATTCCTCGCTGCCTGAAAAGTGCCAACGGTTAGTATGAGGGTGGTACGAAAAATTATATCTAATCAGACCTTGCTTATTTTTGTGGCATGAACACAGTAATTATCATGCAAGGGCAGTAATGGTAAGTTAAATAAGTAATAATCCTCACTCCTTCATAATTGTATAAATATGTGCATGGTTCTGTTAAGAAGGAGCTATTTTGTGCTATGATGAGGGTACTGAGATCCCCTGATATGCCTAAACTGCAATTGTCTTTCCTTAGTATATGTATGTGTATTATATAGCTTGCCATTTAGGCAACTTCAGGGGATATGTAATATATGCAGCATGTTTGTGTCTAGTAAAATTCATTATGTTATTTGGTTGTTTAATTTTGTGTGAGTACGAATTTAATATGTGAAAGGCAGAATAACTGAAACTCTATTTTCTTAATTACTCATAGAGTTTTCTTTGTTTTCACAAAACACTATCGTTATGTTTAGTTTCACAGCAACAAACAACATAAATCTTTGGTGACAAATATGCAGATAGATGAAATATAGGTTCATTCTTGGGAAATCATCAACAAATAGGGGATTTTGCAGACATATTGTTGCACATGAGAAAAATAAGATCTTCAGGGAACTGTGAAGTATTCCAGTGTAACATAACCTCACAGCAAAGAATCGCAACATTTTTACAATGTTGGTGTAATTTATAATCAAAATCAAACATGACATGATTAAGAGTCCAGTTTTTAGAGAGGCTAGGGATAAGAGCAATGAGCACTAACAGACAAAAAAAAAACTGGCAACACAATGCATAGTCTGGCTATAGAAAAAAAGAATCGCTTAAAGTAACTTAATATTTCTATATGCAGTTAGGCCTTTTTGTGTTTCTTTGAAATCTAACTCCAAAATAAATGGTATGGGTGCAGTGAGTACAGAACATCGAAGGTCCCTAACTGAAGGTAAATTTGAAAGTAATAAGTGCAAAGCAACGCTGACAGTATAATTTTACCAAATCTTCAAACAGGAGCAACTGAGAACAAATTCAGGATAGAACTTAAATGCATCTACTGGAATTTATTTAGTAATCCGATGAGTTCAGACAACAATTATGTGTCTCTAAAGTTTCAGTTGTCATAGAAGAGTAGGAAAGAAAATAGTGTGCATTCATCGGAATAAAACTATGTGCATAGCAGTCGTCAAGTAGTTGGCTGAAAGCAAGCTGTCCTTTATTCTCTGTAAACCTCTTATTCCAAACTCCACAAGGATGACTACAATCGGATCACTGCAGAATGAAAAGGAATTCTTTAAACAATTTAAAAAGAGATGATATCACCATGTACTGAAACTGAGAAGAAGCTATTGGCAGGAGAAGTCCATTGTTATCAAAAATAAATTGGCACACAGAACGCAAGCAACTCATCTAATTTCTGTATGTAAAGCACAACAACACCATCCAGTGAATAAGAAGGCCAAAAGTTCAACTACTTGGTCAAGAAAATTATCAAACAACTTGTGTGTTACAAGTTAAACTGAAAAATGATTTAAACACATTAAGGAAGAAATTTAAGATGAAGCAAAAGGTCATGAGAAGGAGATATCAAATCAATCAGAGGTTACATTTATATGACGTGTTGTGGTGATTATGTGTTCTCCCATTCTTTTGCACATGACCTTAGAAGAAGTCAAATATAAATGGGATTGGACTTGTTTTTCCAGAACATAAAGGGGGCGGTTAATACCTAGATTGACAAACTGATGAACATTTTATTTCCTTGGAGATTGCAAAGATTTCCAAAGAGATTCATTATATTATACCTAAGATATGTTAAGACACCCAAATAGTAGAGAAGGAAAAAATGACTAAAGAAATATTTAGATCATTCTAGAGGTTTTTTTAGCAAAAAATACCACTGGCTAATATGAAAATTTTATAATGGGAATGCGCAATTAAGACCGAATTTAATTGTTAACGACAGTGCAGATTGCATGCTGAAAATATGACCTTGAAGTTTGGATATATAAATACATTGAAAAAAGATGCATTGATGTAAAGAGAATTTGTGTCAGAAACTTTGAAAATGCAAACAATGGAGTTGTTTTTTTTTCTTTCACATAATACAGACATTAAAGCAAGATAAAGAGCAGCAAGACGCAAGTTTTACATTATAGAAACGTAAGCAGCCTTAGTGGATTAACGCTAAAACCATGGAAACATATTTTCCCTCCCAAATGTTTTATGAATCACTGACATATATAGTTCTTTATCAGGATCGAAATATAATACGGAAAAAAGAAACTATTCAGTCAACTACCCGCAACGAAGCAAGAATTTGTACTGAGAAAATAAATTTCCAAGGTCGTGAAATGGTATGAAGAACTGATTACAGTAAATGTGGAAGTCATCAACCAAGAAATGTGTCATCTCCATAGTTAAGGCATCAATTGAATATATCATAGCAGAGAAGATTAAATGATTCATTCTATCATATATTTTATTTGCAGAATGATCGAAAAGAAGTTTGGTTGAAATTAAAGCCTGTCTCAATTTATACCCGAAGTGAAAAACTCTTAGATGGAACTTCGAAACTCGATGAATAGAAAACATGGGTATACCAATTTAGTCCTACTGAAATAGTACTGTTTCGGCAAAATATAATTTTTTGTCTTAATGCAGTAGAAAGAAGGACATTTTTATTAAAAACATCTAGATTCTGCTAGTTTTCATTATTTGTCTCCCCCACATGTGCCATTCTTAATTAAGAGAGATGGTACATAAAGTGGACTGGAGAGGAGTGTGGAAGAAAACTGAACAACTTCATCGATGAGTATCAGAACATAACCTCAGTAACTGATTACAAGGCTACAAAATCAGGAATGAAAGTATCACTAACAACCTACATAGATATTTAGCACACCGTGGGAATGACAACAGTGCAATTCTCGTAAAATTGGCATCTTAATCTCCTCAAAAAATTTCAACAATTCTTCCAAATCCTATCTTCTACCATTTCAGGCAACATTCTCATCACCATATCAGCCAAGAGATAAGTTTAGTCTTCACGTAAAACTCTCTTAGCACTGTGTTCTTCCCGGGCGCACCATCAAAGTCTTTTATAATACCGTCTCTCAGATTCAGCATTGGGTTTCAAATTGAAATTTAAAATCAAGGTTGGATGTGATATTTTGTAAATTTACATTTAAGATAAGGTATAATTTCAATCTTCCCTCTTCTTCTATAGCACAACCGCTATGCTTCTCTCCTCTCCATTTCAACCTCACACCACCTCTCCATTTTCCTTCAACAAATTTTCCAATTTTAGATCCGATTTCCAAGACAAAAACAATACAACCTTCATATTGTGTTAATTTACGAAAGTAATATCTCCGCTAGGAATTTTTTATGCATTTTGATATTCTAGGGTTTGTATTTGTTTTGTTGCAACAATTTCTAGCAAGTTTTCTTAATTTTCAACATTATTGTTTAAGATACAGTTATTGATTTTTTTTTGTTTGACGTTTTATGTTTTAAGAATATTCAGCTTTTGTGGTGTTAACATGCTTAAGTGTGCAATTGAGATTTAATTTTAATTGTGTGTGAAATCCTAGAATTTTATTACGAACTTTGCTAATTTTCTTGTTATTTCTTATAAAAAATCTCTTTTATGTGGTTGGTGTGAAGACCGCCGAGGATATGATTTGTCCTTGAAAGTCATTTAATTATTAGGTTTCATGTTTTTTTTTACCTTTGTGGACATTTTATTTAAAAGAAAAGGCAATCAAAAAGGAATTGGCATTTGGTCTTTTTAAGACAAAATTAGTAAAACCCAGCTCTAGTTGAAACTTTTGAATAGGAAGTACTCCTTCGATCAAGCTCTGCTACCTATATTGCTGTCAATCAAATTAGAGAATGCAGAGCATAATTCTTTATAATATTCCCGTGTGATCGAATACGCCAACATGTAAAGATTGGATATATTATGCGCAAAATATTATGGTGCAATGGGCAAGAAATTTTACTCTCAGTACAAAGGTTGATGTTGAAATGCTCAATCTTTTTAACTGAAAAAGGCAAAATACAAAATACAGTGAAAGAAAATACCCATAATCCCCCAAAAGGATACGTAAAATCTCCACTGGGCATGGAAAAGGATAACATTCTAGCTTTTCGCCAATCTCTTTTTCTACCGCCAAAAAGAAATAAAGAAAAAAGTCATTTTCACATTCTTTGTGGGAGTAAATAGCAATTTAAAGGTTTACTTTCAAATGAAATGACATAACGCTCGTGCTTTGCAAGAACAAGAATTTAAATTTTATTGTATATAAATACATGAGTCCGTCTATTGAAATAAGCATTTTTTCATAAGTTATCAATACTGCAAAATAAAACTAATGTAACACTTTTCTTGCAACACCTATTTTAAAAAAAATTCAATAACTTATAATGTGTTACTTAAACCTCTGAAAATTGTAACATAAATATGAAAAATGTTACCTAAAATTCAAAACTTGATGCAACATCACCTAAGGTAATTATTGTAAAAGTGTTGTAATAGATTCAACTTAATAATATTAGCACCTAAACTAACACTTTTAATCGGGTCATAAACTTATACCTACTGAATGTTGCATAATAGATTTTTAATATTGCAACTAAAATTTGTTACCACTCTATAATTTTAATTCAATCTCATTTTTCCACATGTATATGAAAAAATAGTCTTTTACAAAACTTTGCCTAAAATATAATGGTAATATCATATCATAAAATAATAGAAAAAAGTTGGTGAGTATTAATATTTAATAAGGAGGGGCAAAAGGGTTGGCAGAGAAATACGAGGGAGACGAAGAACACGACTTGTCACTACCCGAGGACGTCGGTAGAGAAGTCCGCATCACCACCCCTTGGTAAGGACACCACATTACCTTACAGCTTTGGGACACTGTCCTACAATCTACTTCTTCCTGTCCTAAATGTGGCCGTCAAATTTATACACATTCCAATTTCCTTAACCATGTACTATCCGTTTCACAATATTTTGCACTACTGTGTTACTCTCTCCATTTCACTATGTTTGAAATAGGTTTAGGTGGTGTTATTTTTGCAATCTGAAATGTGTGGAGAGAACTGAGTAAAGAGAGCTGGAAGTTTAATGAGTGGTTGGGAATGATATACTTTTTGCCATAAAGGGAAATGTGACAATTTTTAAAAAACATACAAAAATAGTAAGTGTGTCAAATATAGTGAAAGAATGTGAGTATTCATTTTACAAATTGAAATGTGTGGACCGAATTGAGTGAATAAAACAAAAAAAAGACTAGTTGAGAATGATTTACATTTGATATAAAAGTAAAGCTGACAAACTTTACAAAAAAACATATGAGTATAAGAATGAAAAGTGTGTCAACCATAGTGAATTAGAAGGAGTATGTACTTATGAAAAATGAAGATACTCCTCTATAAATAAGTTCAAACTGCAATTTAATTATTCATTTAGTCAAAACTTCTTAACTTAGACAATATATTTGAATTGGTGTATAAGTATAAGTACTATTGAGTGTTTACCTTGTTAGATTCGTTATAGCATATATTTTCAAAATATCAAATTTTCATAATTTTTAAATATCCTTAATAAAAGATATTAAGGATCAATCATTTTTAAATCAACCGCTGAAATGAAAATGTGCGGTTTAAAATGGGGCGGATGGAGTATATGTGACTGGAATAAACTTGGCTAAACTGAACCAAATGACAATGCATTAGATTGAACTATAACGAATCGGGTTGTACTTGACTGTACCGAACCAAATTGGACAGAACATGGCTGTATGACTAATCTAAATTTAAGTGAATCGAACTGAATTAGACTCAATAGAGTCGGGCAACTTCATAGAGTAGTTTTATAATGTTACACTTGTATTAACATTTCAGAATACGAAATAAATCAACAAATGTTATTGATTCATCTTTTAAAACTTACATTATGATACATTCATCCTATCAGGTAACCGTAAGCATATGACTGTCAAAACTAAGAAAGCACCACCAGTAGTAATGCATGATGAGAAGGTTGATTCTATTGACCAGATAAAGAAGAAGTAAGGATACACAATAGCCGTAAGTAAATATTTAGTACATTTTTATCCAAAAAAATAATAATCATTTCCCACACTTGCCGGTGTGTGCTACTTTAGTAGGTTCAGTGTTTTAACTCTGGTTCATACTTCAGACTTTATACTTACTGCATGAGTTATATACAATTAAAGTAAATTATTGTATGAAGTTCTTAGGTATATATTTATTTTATGAATTTAAATATTATATATATATATGGTTTAGATAAGGTATATATTGATTTATGAAGGTGATTTTTTTACAATTTTTAAATATATTTCATGCACATTCTTCTTAATTATTAATAAAGATGATATAATGCACAATAATTTATTTAACTATTTTAAAAATATTGGATTTTGTATCAAGTTAAATAATTATATATTGTATTTGAAGGATACAATTATTATATACCAAATTTAAAATATTATATATCGTACATGAAAGATTATATATCCGATTTTTTTGAACAAGTGTCTTGAAAAAATATTTATTCAAATGTTGAATTAAGTGTTCAAAATTTTCCTCACAGTGTCATTTAGTTCCCCATAATTTGTCTTCGTTCCACCAATGCTAAACATTTTGTCACACTGAAAATCACTTAGCAAAATAAATATGGCTTAGATTTCACTTTTCAGAATATAACATAAATTAGAAGTAAATTGTTACAAAAGAGAAGAAACAGTTAACACGGTCATAATATTTTTCCCCAAGATATTAAGGTAATAAGTATACACCATTACTAATCAAAACAAACTTGTACACCTTTACACTTCAAGAAAAAGGACTAATTGTTTTAAACATACCTTGGATATGTAAAGATGGGATGCCCAGGTACATTACTTGCCTGAAACAATGGTCAATTATAATCATCAGAATAATAGTAATTGAATTTATCTTAACTATTTTTTAAAATATTATCTCGTTTATATCCAGAAGATAAGGTAAAATGAAAATTGTTGTATAAAATTGAAACCACAAGAAATTAACAGTTTTAAAATTATTTACTTAAGTAACAAATTTTGAAATTTTATAAATAGATAACAATAAATGAATAAATAATTTGACCACGGGTTTAAGCCTCAGAAGAATGGCCTAAAATTCTTATCACGTGTTTAACCCTCACAAGAATGGCCATAGATTCATCTCGCTGGAGATGAATTCGTTGCATCACCATCAAATTTGAAGCCTTGAAGGCACAGGAAGGGGACGATTAGTCTTGCCGAGGATGAATTTGTTGCGTAGTCGTCGAATTCGCCATGACGGCGCCAGAGAAGGACGATGATTTCACTCGACCTCGAAGCCCTAAACGGCGCCGGCAAAGAACGGTCATTCGCCATAACCTTACAGCCCTCGACGGTGCCGGAGAAAAACTCCAGATTTCACAGCCCATGGTGACGGAGATGGAGTTCTCAATTTTGTATCGCCGGAAAAGATATTTTCACCGGGTTTAGCCTTCTATTTTCTTGATTTTTCGTCTACAATAGTTTTTGATTTTTTATTAAAAAGGTCATATAATTATTTTTAAAAAGGTCATATAATATTCACTGCAACATGTTCATGTAATTCTGAAAAAAACTTTCAAAATGTATCGCATTATATAAATAATTATAATTGACTTTAAAATTTATTGAAACGAGAATTTTCATAATTGGTCTAGGCGTTAGTTGATATAACTAGAGACTTTATCAATTATAATAAATTATATTTAATTAAATATGTGTTATGTTGCCTTGTTAAGTTTGACGAGTTTAACAAGCAATATTAGTTTAACTATAGCTCGAGTGCTGCTCAATATTATATGAGTTTGGATCGACCTCGGTCAAATTTGGATCGAGTTTTGACCGAGTTGTTCGAGAGTTTCATGAGTTTTTTGGACCCGGCCACAGCTCCTCCGAATCTACCTGATCCAACCAGAGTTCGTTCTAAACCTCACATCACGCGCCGAGCAAAACCAAAATCTAAAATCTAAGTATGTATGTCATCCAAAATCTAATATTCCCTCCATCCCAGAATAAATGACACAATTGCTTTTGGATCGGTATTTTATGCAAGATGAGGTGGAAGTGTTGATGAGAAATAAAGGAAGAGTAATTTGGTAATGGAAGAGTTGACTAGTAGATTTAATCAACCTTTTGAGGGATAATATAGTAAATGTATAGACTCATTTTTTGCTACTTTAGGTAAGAATTGTATTATGTCAATTTATGTGAGACGGACGAAAATAGAAATTTTGCTAATTTCTCTGGGACGGAGGGAGTATATAGTAATAGAAATTAATGTTCGAAATTGGCTCAGTTTGACTTCCAACAGTTAAAATACTCCCTCCATCCTACACTAAGTTTCACCGATTTTTTTACAGTTTTTAAAAAATATGTTTGATCATCAATATGTTTCATTATGTATAATAAGGGTAAATAAAAAATTAATATTTAGAAACTACTTACTACGACGAATCCAACAATATCACATACGATAATATTGTTTTTTATATATCTATTCAAATATGTGATCAAAATTTATCATTGTTGACGGTTAAATAGTAAGTGTGCAGTTTAATTTGAAACAGATGGAGTATGTTATTTTTAGTGGAACAAAGGTAGTAAAATAAAAACATACTCCCTCCGTCCCAGAGAAAATGACACACTTTTCAGTCAACTTTCTCAGGTCATGTTTGACCATAAATTTCAATTAGTAACAAGACTTTAATATCATCATGTGACATATTGTTAGACTCCTATGTCGACGTAGTTTCTAAATATCAAATTTTAATGTACCATTAATATCCGTAATTAAAGTTATTGATGGTCAAACATGGTCTGAGAAAATTGACCAAAAAGTGTGTCATTTTCTCTGTGACGGAGGGAGTATTATATATGCCGCAGGAGCATTGGCATTGAGAACACAACTGGGACATATATGGTTCTTTATTTGATATCAATAATTCAACTGAAAATATTATAAGTCTCTTTTTAAAAATAATTAACACCGTCATTGATTGAGATGTTTGGAAATACGACTCTTTATATTAATTGAATTGGTCAAAAGTCTTTCATTTGAATGATCTTACAATTTGATGTAGGATGATGGCCACTGTTGTTGATTTGTATCATAATGTGACCAAAATAAATTTTTATGCCATTTTACTAATATAGAGATTGATGTGTTAATGGAAGTGTCTGATCATGTATATCAGATGTCGATGCTATAAACAGAATGAGTGATTTTCTTATGCACAATGATAGCACTGGATGCTCAGTGATGGCACATGTGACCAATCTTGGAATTCTGAATCAGAATGTGACATGCATATACAGTCAGGTGATGTTGCTATTGTATAGTTTGATGTTTTAATAAAAGTGTTGGATGCTTGTACACCTGATGTCAAATGCTACTGAATATTAACTGATTGAATTGATCTGTGATTTCATAAACAAACTGAATGATCTGTGAATTTACTGGCAGATCTGTCAGATGATTTTCCTGATCTATTGGAGACAGATGCAAGGGGCTGTTTGCAGGGAGTAAGAGAAAGAACTTGGGAAGAGCTTGAAAAACTGTATCGAGCACATGCAACTATGCTTGGATTTTGTGTAAGGAAGTCAACAACAAGACAGTCAAGCCAATGAGTAATTAGGGGAAAATATTTCACATGCTCATGTGAAGGAAAGTTAATTTCAAGAACTAAAACCACACATACTCTACAACTAGATAGAAAGAGAAAAAGAAAATCAAGGGAGTTCCCAACGATAAGAATATGATGCAAAGCTCATATCAGGATCAAAGTTGATGAAAAGTTCTATGAAATTAAGCACCACTTCATTGAGCATAACCATGAGCGCACAAGATATGAATAGCAGTACATGCAGCGTAGTGAAAGAAGAATTGAAAATGAGAAAGCAAGAGCAATCGAAGCTATGGAAAAAGCAGGTCTCAAACCAGCAGCAAGTTACAAGTATTTAGCATGCGCTACCTAGTGAGAAGAAAATGTAGGGCACACAATGAGAGATCACATTAATTATGTGAATAGGTACATAATGGATACTATAGGGGGGTGTGTGCTCAAAATGTCATAAACGAGCTTTATAAAATTGTTGCTGCAGAGAAAGACTGCTTTTTTTAGAGTCAAGTGAATGATGAAAGAAAACTGACTGCACTCTTTTGGAGGGACTCGAGGATGAAAGAAGATTGCATGCTCCATGGTGATGTTGTAATTTTTGACACTACTTATCATACAAACAAGTATAATCTCATTTGTGATCCCATTGTCGGGATATACAATCACTAGAACAA
>JAULKM010100641.1:0-10430 GCA_032355605.1 Rubia tinctorum
CTTGGCGTAAGGGGCAAGGAGAGATGGCCTAAACAATGTACTAATCAAAGTTTTGATCAATAAAGCTCATTTTCCATCAAAAAATAAGAACGGTATGATCCAGTGTTTTCCCACTTTCCATTGAATAGCCGTGAAGATCGGAACAAGCACTTGTCATAGTTTCATCAAGTTTGTACCAGCATGAAGCAGCCGAGAGTCTTGGAGAAAGACTACAATTTTAGGTCGTTTCCCTTATTACCTTGTGATGCGGCTAAAGATTGGTTGTTCTACTCCTATTGCATCACCTTTTGGATGGACATGAAGCGCAGATTTCTCGAGAAATACTTCCCAGCCTCAAAGTCTGCAAGGTTGAATAAGAAGCTATCCAACATCTCTCTGTTTGCTAATGAATTCCTTCATGATTATTAGGAAAGGTTCGAGAGATTATTGGCAAGCAGTCCATATTATCCATTCAAGGAGAGGGATTTAGTCTACTATTTTTTGAGAGGCTGTGTGATGATGACATGTGTATGGTGAGTGCCGCTTGTAATGGTTCAATCTCCAACAAGATCCCAAGAGATGCAATTGCACTCTTCGAAGAAATGGGAAATGGTATAAGGTAGTTTGGTATAAGTCAAGGGTGAAAATCATGGGCGAGCCATCTCATTCCCCCAAGTTAATAGAGCAAGTCTAAGCTTTTTCTTCCATGATGAAAGAGTTCATGTAAGGGAGGGTTCAACAAGTGAAAGTGTGTGGAATTTTCATCCTTGATCATCACACGGATGTTTTCTCGCAAGTGGTGGAATATTTGGATAAAGTTAAGGCGTTGGATTTCAAAAATGGTGGGAATAGGCCACATTTTGGTGGGGGCACAAAAAGGGTTATGTGGGAACCAAGGAGGCAAATGGCAAGACCCCTACACTAACACCTTCAACTCGAGGTACAACAATCACCCCCAACTTTCATTGGCCCGGGGAGAATTAAATGTAAAGGTACAACCGAGATAGAAAATCTCCACCTCAACCCTATCCAAGGGGAGAAGGTTCTTTAAACAACAATGCCTCACTTTACAAGTTTGGTCGAGAAGAAATCTTTGAAGAAATTTCTCAATTGGCTAATAAGCATGATGTTTTTGCGGAGCGCACAAGGCAAGAGATTGAAGATCTTGGCACCAGAACATTTTCAAGCATCAAGAATATTGAAATTCAAGTCAGATAAATTCCCACCTCGGTGATCCAACTTGAAGTCAAAGAGTCTGAGAAGCTTCCTTCCCAACCAAAGATCATTCTGAGAAATGTGAGTGCTTTGAATCTAAGAAGCAGGAAAGAGGTGTGCAAGCCTTAGAAGGAGAATTTACAAGAGGATTACTTGATCTTTGATAGTAACAAAACCAACTTGGAGGAGCAATAATTGGTTGTGGATGAGGAACGCGTCAAGGAACTTTGATCACCCGAGGCAAAGGTGAATCTTCTGCCCCCTTTCCCTAGTGCACTTAGGGGAAGGCCGAAGGTAGCAACCAATGATGAGCACATCCGTAAGATCTTTAAGAAGGTTGAGGTTAGCATTCCACTCTTGGAATTGATTGATTATATGCCTTCTTATGCTAAATTCTTGAAAGTTGCATACAATAAAAATAAGAACAAACCACTTAGGAAAATTGAAAGTATGGGAAGTTATAACTCTAAATCATAGAAATTTTCCCAAGAAATGTAATGACCCCGACATGTTTTCAATTCCTATTTCTTTAGGTTGTAAATTTGTGAATAATGCTATGATTGATCTAGGAGCCTCTATTAATGTAATCCATTCTTGCATTTATGAGAACCTAGAAATAGGTGAACTTAAAGAAACTAGAGTAATTTTCCAAATGGCCAATCACTCCAAAGCTAGCCCTCATGGTCTAGTAAAGAATTTTATGGCTCAAGTTAACAATTTGGTGTTTTCGGCAGACTTCTATGTCCTTGATGTTCTGCACAATGCCGGTGCACCCTCAATTCTATTGTGGAGACCTTTTCTTAGAACATCAAGGACTAAGATTGATGTTTATTCAAGAACACTAACCTTAGAGAATGATATAGATAGGGTAGGTTTTGATATTTACAAATCTAAGTATGATTCACCTAATCTCTCTCTTCTGTGTAAAGGCATAACCTTGTGTGAAGAATTTTCTCATCATGAGAACTCTTGCAGGAAATATAATGATGTTTTCTTGGATAACGCTCTTGATGATAGTGATAAAGATAGCCTAGTTGATGATATTTTTAATAACTATGAGTGTGAGGAAAGGAATCCTACCTTGCTCTTCAATTGTGATGATTATGTCAATGAGACTATTCATTTGCATGATGTTAGTGATAATTTATCTATCTTGGATTGCTTTTCTATTCTTACTAACATGCAGTGGTTAGTGGAGAGTGGTGAGGATGTAAAACACCCTCGACCACCCCCTTAATCCAAGGAAATGGCTAAGGACTCGACATTGGCTAGGAATAAATACTCACTCTTTTGGCAAACAAAGTGCTCAAAGTTAAGGATGGAACCTTATGTTCACAAGGATGTCATCGTGGGTGGAGTTTCCAATGGCGACCCCGAAGACCTAACGGCAGGTTCTTTTAATTAAAATGCATTAAATAGAAATAAGTCGTGAGGACGAAAATAAAAATATGGTGCTTGTTCTTGCTTTGCTTTTGATATCCTTTAGTAAATATAGTTTGCATGTTTTAGTGTGTGACAAAGTATTTTGAGGTGAAAATCTTTTTTGATTGATGAGTTTGAGTTCGAGTCTCATTCTTTTAGGTTGGGAGGATATAGGGCTTGTTATGTGGAAAAATTTCTTTGGAAAAGGGAGGAAGAAGGAAAGAAGGGCACTATTCACAAGGTAGCCTCGTGCAAGTCCCTTTTGCACGAGGGGTGTTTCGTGCCAACCCTAGTTTACACGAGGGTGGCCTTGTGTCCTGCCAAGCTAGTACGAAGCTGGCCACGTGTCAAGCCTCATGTGGTTGGGATTTTTGGGTCAAAAATGCAAAATTGCAAAATTTTAAATTTTAACCCAAAACATGCAAACTTTGGCCCATTAATTATGAAAAATATTTGTTTCCTTCAAATGTGGATAATACTTTGAGCTTCATGTTTACTAGTTTTATTTAGCATGATGATGATCTGATGAGGGAGTTTGAAACTTGAAAAAAATGTTGAAATGTTTTGAGGAATTATTTTAGTTATGTGAATGATCTTGTGTTGAACTAAGTGTGGGGGAGCATTGTACTTATTCTTTGATGATATGATCTTAATTTTCCATGGTGTTTTGGAAGGAATGATGCTTGATTTTATGATCTTCTTAATGGGATATTATGATTTTCTATGAATTTGTTGTTTGGGGAGAATGTTTCTTGAATGAATAGCCTTTATGTTGAGATAACATGATTTGGAATGTTTTAGCTATTTAGAAGGGAAAAAATGTTCTTCTTGAATGATAAATGATGCATGTCTTTGAATATTCTTGCTTTACCACCTTATTTTTGTTATGATATGATGGCTCCAAAAATGAATAGGTCAGAAAAAAGAAACAACTTCCCGAGGTGACGAATGGAAGAAACCGGCCAAGGTTGGGAGACGAGAGCCAGGAAGTTCCCTTCCTCCTATCCCTTCTTGTATTGTTGATAAGTTTATAGGGTTGACCACCATTTCTGGGAGTGCAGTCCGGAGGTGGAAGTACTTTAGATGCCCCAAGCGAACCATATTAGAGATGAAGTTTGCTTGCAAGAAGACCTTGCGAGTTCTAGGTCTACTCGAGCCTATTTCATATTCGCTAAGCTGAATAGGCCTAGATGGTTTTTTGACAAGCATTTCAAGACTTACATGCAGTGGACTTTGGAGTTCTTGGAAACCTTAGAGCAATAAAAGGAAAGTGAGGGGAGAAGAAACATCAATTTACACTTGGATGATAAGGAGTAAACTATGTCACATCGAGAGATTGCCCAAGCATTAGGGTGGAAGTATGGGAAGGAGATTCTGAGGACACACCGACAAGGCCTTCCTTTTTTATTGAGAAATTTTTGGAGAATTATTCCGGGCATGGAGAGGAAGCATCTTTGCAAAATAACCTCGATTGTCCATATAGCATTGCGATATGTTCGGCGATTATTGTCAATGGGAGTATTTTGTCACGGGGAGATTTCAAGTGTCTCGGTTCGGGTGTCCAAGTTCTTTGTGTGATGACTCCGGAGGGGAATTTCTACCCCAACATGGTGGCATCTTTCGTGGAGGAATGTATTTCAATAGGAAACAAGAAAGGTGGCAAGATATCTATGGGTGGAATAGTCGGAATTTCAGGCCAACACTTTGGCCATCCGATTCCTTCTTCATTTTCCTTGGAAAATTTGGATCATTTTGGGGCACGGTACATAATAGACAAGCTGGCGAGAGTGTCTATGGTAGCTACCACGATCTCGGAAGATCACTTTGTATGGTTGTATGGTGGCTCCTTGATGTACGATTTCATGATTCTCCCCCAGCCAGAGCGTAAAACTATCGACCTGGATACGGTGTTGGAGGACCTCTTCCTAGCCCCTTATCCGAGGTTTGAAAAGGATTTCTACATAATCCTATCACCGGATATAGACGTCGACAAGGATGATAGTGATACTCCATTTATGGTTCCGCTTAGTCATACTCAGCTACCCACATATGTATTCGACCAATTCTGAATATTCTAGGAATAGCTTGTGAGTTCTAACAGAATTATGCAGGACATTGGTCATGCGGTAGGTAGAATGAGCATAAAATTGAAGAAATTTGGGAGCGGACTAAGTTCTATGGAGGGTAACATACATGTTTCGAGGTCTCGGTTGGAGTCCATCGAGCTGGAAATGAATGAGGAGTTCACCGTTGCGGATGAGAGGGCGGATGTCTAAGAAGAAGCCATTGAGAAATTGATCGATATATTCCACATCTCAAGGCTCGATGCTTTTTGGGATTTCATTCCTATCGAAACGCAAGAAATGCGACGAGATGAGAGAAAAAGATGGAGCGAGACACTGTACTTGAGAAGGGACCCTTCGGGGTCACATGAGTGATTTCCACTACTTTTCTCTTTCCCACTCACGGTTCTTATTATTTCATTGCATTGGGGACAATTCCATGTTTAAGTATGGGGGAGGGAGTAGTGAAACACTTAGGAGTTTTCATCTCGGGATTCCCGTGTATTTTTGGGTTCATTTTGTTTGGTGTTTTTGTTGTTTTCTTTGGTTTTGGGAAGTTTGGTAAAGTTTTTGGTGGTGTGATCTTTAGGGTGATATCACTTTGTTTTTGTTTGGGGGTGTTTTGGGGTGGAAACTTTGTGTTGGTGTAAATTTTTTTATAATCATTTTGTAGTATGAAACAAACTTTGGTGCATTTTGTGCTACATAAAATAAATTGAAAATAAAATGAAAAAATATATATACCCAACTAAGTTGGAAAACCCGAAAGGGAAACTTAGGAAAAATGGGAAGGAAGCCCAGAAAGGTCGAAAGACCTAGGTAAAATGAGAGGATATCCCGGCTAGGTTGGAAAACCTAGGTAAAAATGAGAGGCCATGTCAAAAAAGGTGAAAGGTGAGCTCAACATGTGTGAATGCTAGGATGAAAACTCGAAAGGGTACCTAGGCAAAATGAGAGAAATTGAGAGAAAATTGAAATGGACCATCTTTGGCAGTTTCTTCATCAACATCTCTTGGATTGTCTTCGGAGAATTCTTCGAATTAGTAAGCTAGACTAGCACTTGTCATTTTACTTAGCCTTCTTCACTTTTTCTTTTAAGTATTTTTGGTGGATAGTTACTTCAGCATCTTCGGAGAGAGTGAGAGCAGTGAGATTCTTTCAATCTTTAGGGGATCTAGGATAGCTTAGGAATAAGTTAAGTGTATCAGTTAACTTCACTTTGCCTGCTACGTTCCTCTTGGATCTTTTCTCATTTTTTGTTTACTCAAGGACGATTAAAGGTTTAAGTGTGGGCGGACTGATGTGCACCATTATGCATGCATTAACGAATGCATTTGACACATACATTATCATCTTTTGTTTGGTTGATTGATAGTTTTAGTTAGGTTTACACGACAAAGGGTTTATACGATCATTATTGGTTTTCTTGTCTAAATCCCAAGTTTCGTACACTTAATTGAAGCTAATGAACACTTTTTATTCACGGGCACCTAGATCGTCCTTTGTGATCTTATTAGTAGGTTGCTTGTTTGTACTTTTTCATCATCTTTCTGTAGAAACCCATCCGCGAGGGTGGGGAAAGATATTTGAAGGTCATTCACAAGGTTGGTAGAATATATTGAAGGTCATTCACAAGTATGGTAGTAGATTGAAGGTCATGGACTCTAAAGCGTGGTAGTATAGGGAACTAAGACATGGAAAGGCGGATTCAGAGTTCAAGGAGACCAAGAAAAGAAGCGGAGGAATTGTAGTCTCAGAGTTGCATAGATTTCTGGGAACTATTCGAGAAGAATCAACCTATGTGGGTTGCACCATTAGATTTGTCTTCTTGAGCACTATAAAATCAACTACAACAACTCTCAAATCAGATCAGCGATTCATCTATAGGAGAGCAAACAAATCAATCTGCCAACTAGCTGACATGGTCACTGCACGAGGCAAAAATAATTCGTGCAGACGTGTGTAAAGTTTCTTGCACAGCCCGTGCAAATTTACATGGGTCATGCCCGTCTATGTAGGCCGTTGAACAAGCGGTCCAAGTTCACCTCCAAAGGGCTAAGCATGAGCATGGGTCGCTCCATTTTACACGGCCCATGCCGTTCCAAGTCCCAAAAGTTAAGACCTGCCCACGGGGTGTGAAAAATAGCACGGTCCATTCTGACTTTCGGAGGAAAAAATATTCCAGCCGACGGGTCGTGCCAATAGAGAAAGCACCAGCACATTGCCCGTGCCAGTCTGTGCGCCCCACCTTGCATGAGGATGCGCGGCTCGTGTTAGTCCGTGTAGCCTGAACCCCACGAGGCTGCCGGAACCGTGCCGTGATGCATGGGCCGTTTTACAAGAACTATGTCGTTCGGCATTGGTCGTGCAAATTGTGGCTACTAGGGTTTTTCGCCCATTTTTTGGCCTTTTTCAAGGCCCAATATCCTACTACTTTGTATATGAAACTTTGTCCACTATGATTTAAGTTTAATGCCCATTTTTCATCTTCAAGAGTAGGCTTGAGAGAGAAAATACTCTTCCTTCTCTCTAGGTTTTTTTCTTCCTTCTCTTTATTTTTCTTTTGCCCAAAAGTGTTGAATCAAGTGAAATACTTGGGTTCAATCCTTAGGGAGTAGTTAATTAACTTGGGGATTATATTTTTATTCATGTATTAATAGTGACATTTCTTAGATCTACCTATTTCTATGTGTTTGATGATTATTATGTTGGCTTGTTCTTCATATTCTTGTTAATTTCATGATTGTCACACTTAGTTAGCACACACCAAAATATACATTCATATTGTTGCACTATTGATGCCCCTTGGGGAGGGAAACCTAGATGCGCTTGGGTTAACGATGGGTTTGGATCCACGTGGGTGTGTGCACGTAGGTTGCCATTGTTAACGGTATGATTGACCATGCACAAGTAAGCTGATGAGTTGATTTGAAGTGTTAGAGGTTGAGATAGCTAAAGTAGCAAACTAGGATTATCTTTGTGATCCTATAGCCATCAATAGGATACCTACTTCCTTTTCCTCTGTAGGTCTAGGCAAAGCATTTGTAGTGTACCGCCCGGGACTTAATCGCATGGGTGAGAACCATATATGTACAATGAGTCATTGCTGTTGTTGCACTCTTCTAGTTGTGGAGGCAAAGATTTGATACTCTCACCCTTATGTGACAAATAAGGGGAAGTTTTGACCATCATTCGCACTACTTGCCACAAACACTAGAATAGGTTCATAGTTCTTGTTTGTGATAAAATCAAGGGTTAAAATGACATTAATCATGTTACGCAAATATTCCCCAAGTGCTAGTTTATATAGTTTATCTCGTAATCAATTTGCATATTAGTAGTTTTAGTAAAAATCCTCCAATCCTTGCTTTACCAACAGTGATAATTCCTAAAACATGGTCGGATATTGCGGGCTGCACAGACGTGCATGGCCCATGTTGATTTACAAGGGTCGTGCAACCTTGCCTGGGCTCGTGCAATGGTCTCGTGCTGACCGGTCGGCTGGCCGGCTTGTTCTTCTGGTTAGCACCTTCATCCATTGTTGACCTTCTTGAACTCTACATCTGTCTTTTCCTGGCTCAATTGCATCTACTACAATGCTTTGGAGTCCGTGGCCTTTAATCAACTACCATCCTCACGAATGGTCTTCAATATATTCTACCATTCTTAGCAACGGCCTTCAAATATCTTGTACCACCCTTGTAGATGGCCTTCTACAAAATGGTGTAAAAATATTCACGATCAACCTATTTGTAAGATCACACGAGCAAAATACTCACAAGAAAAATGGTGCACAACCTGTGTTTATTTGAAAGGGTCGTCCAACCTTGGTTGGGCTAGTGCAATGGTCTCGTGCCGACCGATCGGCTGGCTAGTTTGTTCTTTCAGTTGGAATCTTCATCATTCTTGACCCTCTTGAACTTCAAATCTGCTTTTTCCTGGCTCAATTCCATCTACTACAATGCTTTGGAGTCCGTGGCCTTCAATCTACTACCATTCTCGCGAATAGTCTTCAATATCTTCTACCATTCTTAGCAATGGCCTTCAAATATCTTCTACCACCCTTGTAGATGGCCTTCTACAAAATGGTGTAAAAATACTCATGAGCAATGATGAGACGTCAAATGCATGTGTTTTCTGAAGCATTTAACATCTATTTTGTTATCTTTTTGTTGTAAGATTTCTAGATTTAGCTAGGTTTACATCATAAGGGGTTTAGATGACCGTTTTCGGTTTTTGTATCTAAATCCTTCGTTTTGCAACCTAGCTGAGTCTAATGGATTTTTGGTCCTTACGAGCATATAGATTCCTATTTGTAAGATTAGTTTATAGATTGCTCGTAAGCACTATGGAGTTTTGTATTGAAGGCCATTCGCAAGAATGGTAGAAGACTGAAGGCCACGAGTCAAAACGTGGTAGAAGATAAAGAAACGGAGAAATCGTGATCCGGAAGTGGGCACCGAGTTCTGAGAATTATCCGAGAAGAACCAACCTTCATAGATAGCACCATTGGATTCGTCTTCTCGAGCACTACGAAATCAACTACAAGAACTCCCGAATCGGATCAACGGTTAACCCGTGGCGACCAACCGGCCGGGTGAAGAAGACCGACCGCGCGGCCAGCTCGATCAAACACGCGGCCGCGCGCAAGAAATGACGAGGGAAAACACCCCTCGGACCTTGATCGCGCAGCCCATTCGAGGAACCGCGGGGCCGCTCGGAGTTTCGCGCGCTAGCGCTCGGGCGCCCGTGTCCGAGCGACCCGTCCAGCGCGCGCGATGCTATCCAGATTGGAAGTTGAGCCAGTCATATGATTGGTAGGACCAGAATCAATGTACCAATCAGGAGTGACATTTAACTGCTGATAATGTGGCTGAACTGTGTCCGCTGAGTTTGCAACTTCATCGCGAGCAATATGAGAAAGCTTTAGTGAAATTCAGCAAGATGACCGAGGTGGTGACATCATTGACAAACATAGCTCGGACGACCGGACTGAAGTGGCGCACCACCGGCGGTCGGCGATGGCGCACGGCCACCACCGCGGCCACGACCACGACCTCGGATGCTCCTACCCTGGCCAAATCCACAGTCTCCCCTGCCCCGACTTGCGGGAACTGAATATATTTTTGGATTTGAGTCCATGTTTTATGATTTGGGAGAAATGGAATATTTGGTTTTTTTAAAATCAACTGGAATTCAGAATATTTTAATATAAATATATATTATTTTCTTATAAAATCATTAATTTATTATTTTAGGCAAAGTCTTTGGAAAGACTGTCTTTCCATAAGCATATGGAAAGACGGGGTTGAATTGGAATTATAGAAAGGTAAAAATTTTTAGTTGCAATATTAAAAAGATGTGCCAGTCGATCAGAAATTATACAGAAGCATGATTGGGAGTCTGTTGTATCTTACCTCTAGTTGACCTGATATATGTTTCAATGTTGGAGTTTGTGCAAGATTTCAGACTGATCCAAAGGAATCCCATTTGACTGTAGTAAAGAGAGTGATTCGATATATTAGTGGGACTTCTGACTATGGCATATGGTATTCTAAAAATCAAGACTCAAATCTTATTGGTTACATTTATTCTGATTGGACTGGTCGCAAGAGTACTACTGGTGGGTGTTTCTTTATAGGCACGGATTTGGTGTCTTGGTATAGCAAGAAGCAAAATTCAATCTCTTTATGATCTGCTGAAGCTGAGTATCTTGCTGCTGGAAGTTGTTGTGCACAATTACTATGGATG
>JAULKM010100642.1:0-10430 GCA_032355605.1 Rubia tinctorum
TAGGTGGCTTTGTGATGAGCTCAAAAGGGTCGACAAGTCGAAGACTCCCTGGCTCATTGTCTTGATGCATGCTCCCATATACTATAGCAATGAAGCCCACTTCATGGAAGGGGAGAGCATGAGAGCACAATTTGAGAGTTTTTTTGTCCAATATAAAGTTGATGTGGTCTTTGCAGGCTATATCCATGCTTACGAGACATCAGTTAGTTCAATTTTGTTACCTTCCTTCACTGTCATACAAGCTGGAATTTCCATGTAGCTATATCCATTCTTAATAACAAAAAGAGCAAGGTCCATGTTCAAGGTTTTGTGCATTATAAATACTTAGTTGAAGGAAAGTGTACTGCTTGCTATGGGAATATTCTTTGCAAATGATTATCTGAATGATATTATTGTTGTCTTAAGATATATTTAGACCAGGATTTGGTAGTGCAGTTACTTAAGCGGACTTCATTACCTAGTATAGTCAGGATGACCAGATGCCATTCACCTGTTGTGGTTTTTCTTTTAACTTTTGTTTTCTTTGGTTGGTTGCTGTGGATATGTAGTTGTAATGGATATATGCCTGTTGTGGTTTTTCTTTTAACTTTTGTGGACATGTACCTGTTGAGGTTTTTCTTTTAACTTTTATTTTCGCTGTGAAGGGTTATTTTGCTTGGTCTTTGATGGATAACTTTGAATGGAAGCTTGGCTATACCAAGCGTTTTGGATTGATTCATGTCGACTACAACAATAGCCTCATCCATAGCCCCAAGTCATCTGTTTATTTGATAGTTCTGTTAGTCACATAGATTATTAATTTTGTATCATTCATTTTTTGTTATATTTCTATATTATCAATTTTGTGAAGTTAATATTATTATTAAATTAACATCCTACTAAATTATTAATTTTAGGTTGTTTTCCCTCCTCTGGACACAACTGCCAGAGGAAAGGCATTTTTTTAATCCTTGAATATTTTTGGCACCGATTTTATAAAACCGGTGCTAACATGAAAACCGGTGCCATTTTTGCACCAGTTTTTAAAATCCGTGCTAAAACTGGCACCGGTTTTGAAAACACTAGTGCTAAATCTTTTCACCGGCTACTTGGGCACCGGTTTTTTAGACCCCCAAAAACCGGTGCTAGGGAAAAATAACCTGTGTTAGAGGCCTTGTCCTATGATAGTGCCCTCTGTCAAGAGAAAGAATTCTTTGCTTTTTCTTGTGTGATTTTAAGCTCATAATCTCCAATATTGGGTAAATTTCTGAATTTTGTGCTTCCTTTCTTTCTTTAACATGGTTATGTTTATGTAGGAGGCATGAATTTGATTTTTTTAAAAATGTTTTAGGGAAATATGTGGGTTATACGCATGTTTTTGTGTTAAACTAAGAGTGTGGGGGGGGGGATTTTAGGACCTATATGTTGAGATGACATGATTTTCCATGTGTTGGTTGTTTAGGATAATGATTCTTGTTGAATGATCTTTGATGCATGTGCTTTCCTATTCTTTCCATTACCATTTTTCTCTTGTTGTGATAGCATGGGCGGCCGGAGAAAGGAGCAACCTTCCAGGGTGAGACGGGAAAGAAAGCAGCTAAAGTTGGGAGATAAGAGCGGAAAACTTTCCTTCCTCCTAACTCACCTTTATTGTTGATGAGTTCATGGGGTTGGCCAACATTTTTGGGAGTACGGCCCGGGGGTGAAAGTATCTCAATAGTTCAAAGAGGACCATCTTGGAGACAAAGTTCGCATGCAAGGAGACCTTGTCCTAGGTCTACTCGAGCCGGTCACCTATTTACTAGATCTGATAGGCTTAGGGCTTCCTAGAAATGCACTCTAAAACATACATAAGGTAGACTTTGGAGTTTTTGGAAACCTTGGAGCAAGCATCGGACAATGATAGGAAAAGGATCATCACTTTCCACTTGGATGACAAGGAGTACACAATAATCCACAGGGAAGTCGCTTGAGCATTTGGATGGAAATATGGGAAGAAAGTTCTAAAGAGTCACCGACAAGGGCTTCTTTTCTCATTGAGCGGCTTTTGGCAAAACTTAACGGGCACGGATAGGAACCACCTGGGCAATAATACCGTAATATTTCACCCGGCTTTGTTGTACGTGCACCGGATCCTATCTATGGGAGTGTTTTGCCTCGAGAGATTTCTCAATGCTCCAATTGAGACGTCCAAATCCTTTGGGCGATAACTCTGGAAGGGAATTTCTACCCCAACTTGGTGGGGGACCTTCATAGAAGAATGCTTAGCCGAGGGAAAAAGAAAGGTGGAAAGATACCATTGGGAGGCATGAATACTTAGGACATTCGGCTCCCTCTCCCTTTTCCATGGAAAACTTAGGTTGTTCAGGGATGAGGTACACAATGGACAAGTTGGCAAAAGCTTCGATGATTTCTACCACTACCTCGGAGAATTGCTTCATTTGGTTGTACGGTGGTGCCTCGGTTGGCAACTTCATGGTACTTCTGCAACCCAAATACACCGCCATTAACCACGACACCACCTTGGAAGACCTTTTTCTAGATCCCGATCCGAGGTTTGAGAAGGTCTTCTACAACACCCTCCCATCCCTGGACATGGATATTAACAAAGAAGATGGTAAAGTCCCACCTATAGTGCCACCCACTAGTGGATTTCTTCGACCAATTTCACACTTTTGGGGAACAACTCATGAGTTCAACCCAAATAGTGTAAGAAGTTGGTCACGCAGTAGTAGGGATAAGCTTACAAATGGAGGAGTTTGGAGTTAGGCTTGAGACTATGGATGACACCATGAGAGCTTGTGGAGTTAGATTGGATTCTATTGAGTAGGAAGTGAAAGAGGTGTTTGCCATCGTGGATGAAGGAGCCGATTTACAAGAAGAAGCTATGAAGAAATTGATCGAGAGGATGCATGTTCTAAAGCTTAATGGTTTCCACGATCCAGCTCCCATTGAGAGGCAAGAATTGAGGCAAGAAGAAAGGAGAAGAAATCGCGAGGTGAGGTGCATGAGAGCAGGCCCTTGGGGGTCCCAAGAGTAAGTGCTTACTATTTCCCCTACTCCACTTATGATTTTTACTTTTCATGATGCATTGGGGACAATGCAAGGTTGAAGTGTGGGGGAAGGGAGTAGTTAGGCACTTAAGAATTTCAACAAAGTTCCTTTGTGTTTTGTGTCATTTTTATTTTTGCTTATCTTCATATAGTATGGAGCCCACCTTTGGGGCATTTTGTGATACACAGAAAAATTGAAAAAATGAAGAGAAAAAACCCGGCTAAGTCGAAAACTTGAAAGGGCAGCTTAGGCAACAATGGGAAAGGCCCAGATAGGTTGAAAAACCTATGCAAAAGTGAAAGGCCATGGTGTGGAAAAAGGTTAGAAGTGAGGAAACATTTATAGGATGCTAGGATGAAAACCCGAATGGGCTCCAGGGCAAAATGAGAAAATTTGAAAAATCCTATGGTTCTCTTTGATTGTCATTTGGAAATATTTTTAATTGGTAGAGTAAGTTAGCTTCACACTCATTTTAGTGAACATCACCTTTTTTTTGGTAAGATTGGTTGAATAGATTGTCTTACCTTCTTTGGGGAGTGAGAGTTGTAAGATTCTTACTTCTTTGGGGGAACTAGGGTAGTCTAGGAATAAATTTTGAATGTGTTGAAAACTCTTTGCATGCTATGTTCCAATTAGATCTTTGCTCTTTCTTGTTTACTCAAGGACGAGTAAAGGTCTGAGTGTGGGGGAATTGATCTACACCTAGAAGCATGTGTTAACAAATGTATTTAGCACATTTATTATTATTTTTTGGATGGTTGATTGCTAGGTTTAGTTGAATTTACATTACAAGGGGTTTAGATAGCCTTTGTTAGTTTTCTTATATAAATCTTTAGTTTTGTAGATTTATTTAGACTTAATGGATTCTATGTCCTTACGAGCATCTAGATAATATTTTGTGAGCTTCATTGTAGATCGCTCGTAAGAACTTCATAGTAGAATGTAATTCGCAAAGATGGTAGTAGATAGTAGAAGGACAATCGCAAGGATTGTAGTAAACCGAAAGCCACACGCTTAATTGTGGTAGAAGATGGAAATGCGCCAAGGAGAAAAGGAATTGAAGCCCGAAAGAGTTAGACGGATGGCACGATCGTGTTCAATTGCACGGCGAGTGCCAGCCAATGGTTTGTGTAATTTCATGGGTTGCACTGTATTGCACGACCCATGCAGTTCAATCAGCTCGTGCGACTAAGTATGAAGCACGGGTCGTGCCATATTGCACGACCTGTGCCTTTTGAAAGTCATGATCCAAATACCAGCCCTTGTCCCGTGATGAAATGCACGACTGCACCATCAGTTTATCAATAAATCAACTCCTAGTCGGCAGCTCGCGAAGTATTGAGCAATTCGTGACGTTCAGATGCGGAGAAAGCGCTCTCACCCTGTGGCCCACGAGGAATCACACGGGTCGTGCAGTTCAGATGCTCAGATACTTAGAGAACACTTCCAGCCTGTGGATAGGGGTTCTTTGCCCAATAAAGATCCAACATGAACATGTTGCAATGGAAAAAAGTTTAGCCTAGTTGAGCTCTTGGTTGATGCTAAAGGATAATTCGATATATATATCCCACCTTATTACGAGACGTGAGTCAACTATACTTACTGCCCTACACTTGTTTGTATTCTATTAAAGATTATGGGATGATAATGAATTCATTACAATTTCATTTTTGTAGCAAACATTGGATAGTGGCCATCATCGTTCTTCATTCGAACACAGTGTTTTGGTTCGATCCATTACATCAAACGCCCCCGGAGAAAATTTCATTTGCAATAACAAAGGTGATGACGGATCCCGTAATTAAAACCCGCAAAGGATTCCATTGGAAATCACTAAAGGTTGAAATTAATTTTAATATTGTAGTTTAAAGTAAGTATTCCTATAAGTACGTAACAATGTGTTTTTGAACAATTTGTACAAACAAATAGCATGAAAAACAAGTGGCCCCATGGGAAAGCGGTTACTATTGCATGCACTTTATGAAGGATTTGGTCTCGCAAGTGAAGGAGAATCAATTTGATCTACAAAAGGTATCCCTATATTCTAACCTATTATTTCTATCAATAATATTCAATTGCTCCACGTGGTAGTCTTTTCCAGAGGACAAAACACCATACCCCATTAAGTTTTTGGAGAATGTATGTGAGAGTTGGGCGCTCTATATGATGGTAAAGAATTTAGAGCATATATTTAATCCATCTACGGTATGAGGAACTAGGATTGGGTTGATTTTCTTGTGCAAGCATCATTCTCTAAAATGCCCATTGATAGTTTCAAAGGTATTTTTTTGACACCTTGATATAGATCTCTTGCTAGAAATGGAGTATCAATGGTATAGTTCATTTTATGAAAATTTTGATAGCATACTTTGTGTATTGAAGGCGTAGTTTTTATCCTTCTAATCTGTATGCATTATGCATGGTGTAATTACATGCAATCTGAAGGGCGTTCGACGCCGGTTATACATTTTAGTAGCTTTCTATTCCTGTTCACACCTACATAAAGTACCATTCGATAGACCCGATAAACCATTAGCGACAACGCTAAATGTTCTTCGCAATGCGGTACCAATGTACCACGAATATAAAGACGTCGATTCATCGCATTCAACGTCACGATGAAAACCATATCCAAATCTGCGACATCGGAAGGTCCTTGCAGCACATGTAAATTTCACCCTAGTCGCACCATTACGTGAGACCTCGGTCTAATAAAACAACGTCATCTTCATTGAAATACCACATAATCATTTCATGGGCATCAACAACAGCGATGTTGGACCTGGCAAGATCGTATCGTTTGTGGCACATCGATAAAAAATTCGTTAAACCCGATGTCGCGAGCTGGTCGGCAAGGGTTCCTTCATAATTATATTTACTACGGTTATTCTTGATAAGAACCGAGGTTAAAAAAATCGTTTACCATGGTTCAAAACCGTAGTAATAAATCTGAATATGAGATGCTGGTCACCAAAGTAGCGACGTCGGTTATCCTCATAAATGGTGTCGTGCTTCTTATTACGACATCCACTTGTCCGACATCACATGCTTTTTGGGATGTCGATCGCCTATGCAGATAACTCGACATCCCTCATTCATCGATGGTGTTTTCAGGTCTTGATTATTGACCTCGGTTATTTCCAACCAAAACCTGAGGTAAAAAATACTTTTTTCCTAGGTTTTGAACCAAGGTAAAAATATATTTTTTACTACGGTCAAATTTACCTTATTTTTTTACGGCTGAAAACCGAGGTAAAAATCCTGCAGAACCGAGGTAAAAGGTGTTGTTTTTTGTAGTGTAAAAAATATTTAAGGCATCCAGTCAGTTGAATATTTGTGTCTAGGATTTAGGGGGAATGGTCAGATGGTAACCTATTTAGAACCTAAACAAAGGTATTTTGAAAAGTGGTCATCTAATGGTTGTTACATATGATTTTGTCTAATCTTTTATTAATCCTGTGAGTTCCAGTTCTACAATTAGACAATGTGTATTGATTACCAACTTTGGGTATATCATGCAGTCCATTAGATTCTATAAAGCTATGAAAATCCACTATACTGTTTCCATCTGGTATTGTATTCCTTTTATACTTAGAGATTGTTCTGATGACATTGTAATCCTCAGCAAAAAGTTTTGGTTGACTTAATTGCACAATTAAGCTCCCTAACCTAAAGTTTTTTCCATGTATTGCAAATACGAAAATGTTGTGGTCATTATTTGATTGATTCACATTTAGGTTTAGTAAATCTTGGTTGATTGTGATCAGAGTAGGGAGAAATCTATTCCTAAAGAAGATCTATATTCTAGAGTCCGCTGTCATTAGCGTTTCTTCTATCTGATCTTGTTTCTGTTTAGGTTTAATTAGGATGAGAATTGATAGATTATGTGAGTATACTAGCCTTTGAAGTCTAATCAGAGATGGTATCCTCTAATATTTACAATATATTCATTGAGAGACTTTGATCTTGATTTCAAGCGAGTTACTATCATGTTTGGTGAACGAAAGAAATTTCTCAGTTAATCAGGTGGCTTACCTTGATTATTTGATTGATGTTACTATTTTATAGGGGGTGTTGTGATTGATTCTTCCTCATCCTCAGAACCTTCATGTATTCTGTCAGGGCTATCCATAGTTTGAACCATTTCCTTGGATTTCTGTTGATCTATTGGTACCTGTAAATCAGAAACATGATTCAGTGTTTTCCTTTGATAATTTCTAAGACTACTAAAACTTTATCTTTATCCTTGTAGTAAGAAATGAGCTTATTTTTTTTGTTAAAGGTCGACAGATCATCTGTTGACTTCCAACTATTGAAATTCCTCTTTGTGATTCCGTCTTGATCAGCACTAAGGAAAGCCCTAGAATCGCTAGTTGGTTTTAGCTTTGGTTGTTGCAGTATGACTGTCCCTACGTTGGTGTCATGGATTTATTTTGATTGGGCTTCTATTATATCTAGTTGAGTTGGTTCAATATCCTAAACTACGTCTCGAAACATCTCTTCTTCTATCTGACTTTTTTGGTCTTTTCAACCTGATATATATCACTCTATTGTGCTCTTGGCCTGAAATCTTCTTCCAAACTTGCTTGGTCATAGCATTAGATTCTTTAGCCTTGGCATATGATTTTCTTACCCTTTCGGTGTGATAATACCACAGTCCACAGTATGATGACCAATCTTATGACACTTACATCAATACGAAGGGTGATTTCGTATTTTATTTCATACCACTTGCTACCCCTAATCGATCTAAGCCTAATTATGTCCAGAAAATCACCAACTAAATCCATTTCCACATAGACACGGATTGTAAATGGTCGTGTGTGGTTTATGGTTGGTTGATCTTCGAAAATTAATTCGCCTAGTTTACTAGCAATGTGGGAAATGGAATCTAGGTGAAGGTAATAACCTGGTGGAAAATCTACTACTAACTAAATAGGGACTAGAGGTGGTTCTTCCATAACATCAAAGTTCTTCTTCCACTTTAAATTTTTCTTAATCGTACCTCCCAAATTCCAATTGTGCTTGATCTGACACCGCTCTATATCTTCATCGTGCTTAAATATGATGAAGACGTGCCTTTTATCTAGTGTTGTAATTGTGGTTTTGCCTTTAAATCTAATTTTCTTCATCGGGTGGCATATAAACTCTCAAGTGATGGACGACCCCGGGGAATTCGTCAATCAAATTGCTCTTGAAGGGCTTAGAATGATGCTCAATTTCGTTCTCATATAACAACATTGTGATTTCCTCTTTATATTCAAACGCTGGATTCAGCTTCCTTGTTGCTATGTTTCTAGGGTTAGGATTTCAGGTGAGAATTGACTTGTAGGTTATCGGCGGACTCACGCCTGAGGGCGGAGCCTCCAAGGCTAGATTGGGTACTATTTCGGCGAGGTATGTTGCAGTTATTGGTGGTTTTATTACTGTTATACGCTATTGTATGGCGGGTAAACTGTATCAGTTAGAGAGTATTTGTTTTTTAGAGAGTAGAGAGCATTTGTCAAGAATTGTTTTCCAACTTGTTTAACAAGATGAGAAGCTAAAGGGCAAAATTGACTACACAATTTCCAGCAAAACACCGCCAAAATTGGTTCTTAGGGGTGGCAAATGGGTGGACGGGTCGAATGTCGGTCGGGTAATATGGGTAGTTAAAAATTATGTGTATGACCAATTGCCCTTAATTGGTCAAAACGGGTCGGGTTGAAACCCGCTCAATCCGGGAGTTAAAATTTATTTAACTCACGGGTCAAAATGAGCAAACCGTGGGTTTCTACCCAAATATTGATCCAAGTGGATTTATAAACTAAATAAAAACCGGAGCAAGAATCCATCATACAAGTTAAAAGCCACTATTTAAGGTTTCATTTTTGGTAGGGGTGGTAAAATAGACCCATAACACTCGGGTCAAGCAGGTTGTCTATTTTTCAACCCAGATGGGTACGGGTAAAATGAGTAATGATTTAAATGGGTAACGGGTCAAATGTGTATTTGAAAAATATAGGTTGCGCCAATTGGATTTATAGGTTAACCGTGAATTTACCCATTTAGTCTGAAACCCGCGAACTTACGAATTTGAATAAAAAGTGAATATGCCATATGTCAAATTCAGATACTCCAGTAATTCCGAACCACTTTCCATAATTGGAAGCCTGGACGCATTGCGATAATCAAAAACTAGTTTCCCACTTTCTTGGTAGTAGTTAGAAGAATTTAGTTCCATTAATACAAATACACCAAAAAAAATGATAGGTGGCAATTGGGCAGGACAGTGAACATTAATTTTAAATTTTGATTGCAACAATTTTTACCATCCGTCCTATTTCAATTTGTACACTTTGACTTTTGACGGTTGACTTGAAAAATGTTTGATTCTTAATATCTTTCATTAAGAATCATTAAATCTTGTGAAAAACTGATATTTAAAAAATATATGTTGTAACGAATCTAACAAAGTACCACACAATAGTATCTATACTTGTATGCTAATTTAATTTTATGGTCAAAGTTGAGAAATTTTAACTAAATGAATAGTTAAATTGCAGTTTGAAATGGAAAGGAGGAAAGAGTGATTTTGAATTTAAACATATTTCTTGGGGAGCCGCTTTGAACTGTACATTTCGATTTGAGGGTTCTGTGATTATTTGGACAATACAATCGCCTATTCTAATTCTAATTGTATATCTTGAATCATTTCGTTTTATATTCATGCAAAAGCCTTCTGTATTTTTATATTACTATGGCAATGAATGGATACAATATATAGAAAGAGAAAATCTCTTCTAAGACCATCTCACCATAGACTATGATGAGACGAGGGACCATGATGCAATTTCTGAAAAAATTAAAGAAAATTTGCGGGTTATCTGATGGAGTAAAATCGGGTTATAACACCATATTCGGGTTCCTCGGTTTGGGAAGGAAATTTCCAAATTCGCACTTCTCTTTCCTCTGTAAATTCCATTCGCAAAACTCCCTCCTCCATAAAACTTTCGCAAATCTAAACTGGAACAATTTCAAAACTTCGTTCGCGGCGACAGGTGCTTGTCATTGATGTGGAGATGATTAATCATGGTAACATTATTTTCTGTACAGATTGTCCAAGAAATGTGGTCCTAATATTTGTCGGCCATCGATTGGATTCACAAGGTTTGTGGTTCCCTTTGCTCCTAAGGTCACTCCTTTTCTAATCCTGTTCTTGATTATTGATTGTCTTGATGATTGATTTTGGATTATTTATTGTCCTATTGTTTGTTCTAGTCTTTTATTCAATTTCTCTTCTTTTAATGCAGCTCTATTCAGCTTAAAAACTTTGCCCAGTTCGTAACCAGTGCTCTGTAGTGGTGATGATTTATGTCATTTGGCTCATCATTGAAATGATTTATATTATTGAAGAG
>JAULKM010100643.1:0-10430 GCA_032355605.1 Rubia tinctorum
CGATTTCCCCGGTCCGTCACACTTTCCATATCGGTCAATTCATCATCCGAACTAGATGAATCTTCGACAACCTTCTTTCCCCTCAGATTTCTCCTGGCCGATCGCTTGTCATTGCTCAAAGCCTCTACTCGCGTCGTTAATGCCTCCACATGTCTAGTCAACGCAGCCAAGGATGCGATCATCGCAGTCCCTTCCGCATTGGTTAACGGTTGATCACTCATCGTGAATCAATGGAAAATGTCAGGGAAAAGTCTGCTCTGATACCAATTGACGCAGTTAGAAAATCAAAGGGAAAAGCCTCCTAGAATTTAGTTAACATCCGCCCCTATTAAAATTTTGGTCTAGTTCCACCACTGTCCCTACGAACAAATTTCTAAGCGCGTTCAGAGAAATATCGACATAGAGTCAGACGAAGACATCTTCCGTAGAAAAGAAAATAAAACAGAGCCACCTTATCCGAACTAAGGGATTGAAAATATGATTGAGTGAGCTTGGGTGTACTTTATTATATAAGATTTCTAATTATAGCCGCCTCCTTGACAATCTTTATTCTCTTCATGCATTGATTGTAAGCCGAACACTGATGAGTAATGAAACAAGGGCAAAACAGCGAGAGAGTTTAGCAGAGAAGCATAATTAGTACTAAGATGTTGATGATGTCGGTTGACACTTGCGTTTCCTTCCTCGAAAAATTTCACGATCGGTACGGACTGTGTGAAACAGAAGAAGGAAGAACCTTCACATGGTAGGCAGCGGCTTGATTAGAAAATGATGCCAACTAAATTGCCATTGTTGAAACAGAAATGAAGACCGACGCATAATACCTTCATGGAGATCATAATTGTTGCTTTCAACCTGTTCGACGGTTTTCACCTTCTCGTTATGGATTGTCAAGAGCATACTAACAAGTCGATTGAGTGTGTGGATTAGGCAATAGCTTAGCCGGATTTATGCATCGAAGCAGGGTTCTAGGTGTCTGATTGGGTGAGCAAATGTAATGGATTGGTAGTTTTGAGGCACTAGCTTTAATGCATAATTGAATACACATAGTAACCCCCGCCAATTAGTTAAGCATTTGCCCACATCCAACTCTCCCACCTACCCAAGGATAGATGGAATAATGTGAAATGACTGAGATTAATTTGGATTTAAGAACAAACTAGCAATGAATCTTGAAAATGTTTGCGTGATCACATTAGAAAATTGTTGTACGAAGAAAATGAAATATAAATCTTGAACATAAAATTATATTTATCCTATATCTTAAAATTAGAAGATGAATATGGAAGCAAGTTTGACAATAATTGTTGCAAAATAAAGATACTTAATTAAGAATGTGATATTACAACATGGAATTTGTTGTCAAATAATTATATGATATGTCATGTCATGTCATGTCATGTCTTACATACATAGTTATGTTGGCATCGAATGCTATGTGATAACTGATAAGAGTTTATTTGGGTACCACTTGAATTCACATTCAATGTGTGAAATATTTTAATATTACTTATTTTCAGTAATACTATATAATTTTGATAAATTTGAATTAATATTTAACGAATATCATCGAAATGTTCTAAGAGTGACTTTAATACTAATAATTAGTGTCAGTTGAGACTGTTTACCTTCTACATTGCAAATATGTTCACAGGCGAACATTTATAATCAATTGAGTAACCTCACACGAATGCAACAGAGTTTAACTTATTTCAACTATAATCATCTCAACTCATCTTTTTAGCGATAATGATATTTTTGAATATTCTGTCATCTATTTTGAACAAGAAACTTAGAGTAACTATTATTCATATTAGAATGTATTACTGTAATAATAATGATTTCAAAGAATTGGGTGAGACGGTCTCACCTAATCTTAAGGTGAGACAGAGGGTTTAAGTACAAAACTTTAGAGATGGGAATGACATGGGTTACTTTCTATAATTTGCAAACCTTTAGTTTGTACGTTGTCTCACCATGGGTCACAACAACAAAAAGCGTCTATTAGGACACGTATATTGGGACGCTTACATAAAAAGCGTCCTAATAAATGCATAATATGGTGCTTATAAAATTATTGGAAAGGGATCCAATATTAAAACTATTGGAACATTTATAAATGTCCTAACAGATGTATGTTAAGACGATAATATATTAAGCGTCCCAATAGATACGTAATTAGGACATTAAAAGGGACCAAATATTAATAGGACTCATAAAAATAATTTTATATCTTGTCTATAAAGTAGTTTAATATAGCGGGAACCGCAATATAGGGACGTTCTGGAAGCGTCTTATGAATGGAAGTGTCCCAGTAGAAACCTATTCAAACACTTTTCAGCATCCTAATAGGGATTTTGTATTGTATCATCGAATTGGGTGACACAGTCTCCTATGCATCTTTCTCTACTATGATTATGAAAAGCATACTTACAATTACAGATGTTTCATAAGCATATTATATCTTTAATTATTAACAAATTGTTAAATACAATGAAATTACGAAATATTTATTTTAAATTCATTTAATGAACTCTCATTTGGATGTTAATTACTGTCATAAATTTTGGAAGGATACATTTTGGCCGCAGTAGAACCATATTATATCCATATAGAATCATACTACAGACACTGAAGTGTAGATTGTAGTAACATGTCGAATTATTATACGCTCGTGTATTTTTGTGTTCCTTATTACGCAGTGGGATAAATTCTTCGTCACAGATTTTAAGGATCAACCAATTTTTGAACTCACTTATAGCTGTCATGAAGTAATATGGATTGATTAATTAGTATGCTGTATCATTTACTTCCTCCGTCCAATTACTGTTGGACGCTATACTTTTTCCCGGTCTACAATAATCATTTTTTACCGTTAAAATCTATAAATACGTATATCAATTCAACATAAAAAATTTACAATTATAAAAATATATGTTAAGAGCAGTGTAACAATATCTCATTCTTGATTATATATATAAACTTATAATTTTTTGTCAAATTTTATTAAATTTGACTTTTAAAAATTAAGGGGCCACTAGTTGTGGGACGAAGGGAGTATACATTAAGCACTACTCCAATGAAATACTATGTTTAATCTATTGTAGCACATTTAAAAGTACCACCAAGGGTGATGTTGCATTATATATCAACCAACATAACGCCAATTTCTTTTCAAATTAAATAATTAATAGTACTTAATTATTCTAAACGCAGAAGATTAATCGAGGTAATCTGTTCCTCACACTCCATGTCTTTATACGTAGCCTTAATGAATTTTAAGGTCAACATGATCTGAAAAATTAACAAACAAAAGCCTTCAAATTTCAAAATTTGGCATCATGGAGGGAAACTAATTCAAATTGAGCTACCAAGTTGAACCAATAGTGACCTCAAAAGTTGGACCTAATCTAGCCTAGCGTTGAAACGTGAAGGAAAGCGGTGGTCACATAAGAAACCCACCTCGATCGTGGAAACTTCCACCAGGTTCGACGACAAGTGCCACACCCTCATGACGAATATGGATGAATTCGCCGTTGTACTACTGGAAGCCAACAAGGTTGTACATTTCCGAGTTGTGTTTCACCCATTTTCAATGGCCGTAGTACTAATGAGGTTATAATGATCATGGTGATTGTATACCTTTTCAGATGGCTGCTTATAAAGCTTGTGTTTCAGCTAGCAATAAGGTCGATCTAATATTCCACCTGTAGAAGGTGAGATTTTGTTTTAAAATTACACATATTCTACGTCATATACAGTTTCCTCACCATATATCTTGCATATCTACAGTTGAAGGAGGAGGCGGACATTGCTGATATGCAGCGTAGTATGTTGTACAAAACTTACAAATATGTCCTGGATCCGGAAGGGTTTTAGATAAAATATGTCTCCAGCTTGGAATCTCCATCCACTTTTGATTGATGCTAGAAGACTTTAGTTTTTTATATTTTGATCTGGTGCACTATGTACTACAGTAACTCGAATTATCTTATGTTTTGCTCGTGTACGCTTCAGCATATAGTAAGCGAGATCGTGACCAGTTATGTTTTGATTGAACCACATATTAATTTATTTTGTACAAGTAACATTCAATTAGTTCCCAAAAAATCAAAAGTAACTCGGACGTGTTGTTAATAAGATCGTCACTGACGAACTGGTTCGGGCTAATTTCAGATATTATAAGTTCGACAATGGAGACCATTCTTTCTCCAGTCGGAATATACAAGGATTTAATGAAAAGGCTACAAAATGAGTTCTATTATTTGGAACAAACTGTGTTACCTTCAAGTTCTTCATCAAATACTTAGTTATGAGTTTCTCAAGCAATATATTGTTCAGCTAGGAAATGTAATTATTCAAGACAATGGGTACATACTAATTTGAATAAATTGTTCACAAACTCTTAAGAAATGGAATAAAATGTTCAAAACAAGTGAACAGACCAAGAACAAGGAGACCAAAGTTTTAGTTCAGATAAAAAGGTTACACAAACAACTAATAGCTGCAAGTAATGTTTCAAACTGTGGGGAGTGTTGTTCCGGTGGAATGGTCAGTTTTTAAGAAGACCGCTTTGAACAAGATCTCCCTCTCGTTGGCATTCAAGAGCTCAAAGAAAACAGCATCCCCGATCTGAAGTTCATTATCTGTGACGAATTTCTGCCACCCTTTCGGTTTGATTACTCTGGGTCACCAGAGTAAGACATCTCCCAAATCTTTCCACAGTATTGTACTTGGGTTGGAACCTTCATATTTGGCAAGTGTTGTTGCATGTCCGAGGAGATTTTCAAGTAAAATAATATAGAATTTTTTTTAACACATATGGAAGACTTGAAAAAAAAACATCTTAATAAAGTATCGATACAAGTACCGGGAATAAGAAGAGGATTTACCAAAGGCTGCGCTTTGCCAACATGATGCTAGGAAATAATCATGGAGAAGCATGCATTGGTGAGGGAGAATGTGTAGTCCTTAACATTGAAACTTAGCTCTCCAACGCTACTGCTACCGGCTTCAACTTTAACCTGCTCCATGAGAAATCATACTGGTAAGGTGTTTAAAACATAGTCACTTCACCATAATTAAGGATTGTGTAAAAACAACCAATTTACCTTGTCCAAGTAGCTATCCATATCAAACAACACAACCAAACTCTAAAAATTGGAATTCAGATTACATCTGTATGTTAACATCAACCTAGGGCAATTAACTACTTCAAAATATAGGAAATAATATCCCGCATAACAACTTTGATGTGAAAATTTATTATTACATGAACTATCAAAGGGAATCAAAAGGATCTAAGAGTAAATTTATTGATGCAGAATGCAACAACGGAGAGTATTCACAAACCATGAAAAACAAATCTCAATCCAAATTCCCCCACTTAAATGGCGGCTTATACCATTATGGTGATGCCGCAATGGACAGATCTAATCAGAAACTTTACCTCTACTGTACTGACACTCCCAATTTACGAGAAAGCTTAAATTAGTTGAAAAGAAAAACTTATTCGAACCACAGTTCTACAATTCTTATGCTACTAAAATGCTTCGATGTTGAGCCAAGCATTTGCATGAGAATGAAAAAAAAAATCCAAAAAATTAACCAATAATCAACAAAATCAAACTTTAAATCCACGGTATTTTAGTGTTGCGAGGAGAGGTGAGAGTAGCAGTGACTTTGCTGCTGAACGATCGAAGAAGGAATGTGTAGGGGACCGATCCGACCACCAAAATATTCTTTCGGAAAGAAGCCTAAATGGGGCGATAATCTCCAAGTACAAAGTTTAGACGTCCATCCACATACCTATTTATGGAATGGGGTTTTGGGAACAGTCAACGGACATCTACACAATCAAAGTATATTGGATGACTCCATTCATAATTGGACTAAAAAGCCCAACCACTATCGCAAAAATGATTGGCAAAATTTATTAGAGAAGTTAGTAAATTTGAGTAATCAACAATAATATTATATTTTATATATAATTTAATAATTAAAATATAAAATTTAAATTTGAGAAATTGAAATTTGAAGCTGATAATTATATAAATAAATATATTAAATTGCAATTATTGAATTAATATTGCCACTATTTATAAATTTTATGGAGTTTTATCTTCTACATTATTAAGTTTAAGTATCACACATTAGAATATAAGTTTTTTTTTATTTTTAACTAATATGATATTATTAAATAAATTTATTTTTAAATATTATATCCTAGTTAAATGTGGTAAATGGTTTCAAGTAAAAAAATAATTGCTAGCAATTAATTCTTTTCAAAACTGAGGGCCTCAGAATGACCTTCTGTGTGCAGAGGGCGTAAACCAAAAACAATATTATAGTGATGGAATAGGAAATAATAGCGTGTTCTGAATATACTGCGTGACATATACTCTCCATATAGTAGGAGAATGGAATTCTTCTTGTTTTAGTATTAAGTTCCTTTGCAACAATGCACTATCCTAAAAAATATTTCTGCTTGTTATCGAAAACATTTCGTCAGCTCATGAATAAGAGATAAGCCAAACACAATAATAACAAAATTAAAACTTCTAACCAACTCATATAGGTACAAACAATCTTTTGTGTCGAAACCTTAACAAAAGGGTATAATGAGTGACATACACTGTAATCTAAGAAGTATTGTCTTGACATGTGTAGGATTTGTGAAAGTCACCTATTGGGAGTTGGGATTAAAGCCTTCATACCTAGTTCCATAAATAGGGAACCGATTTTCAAATCGAGTTTCATAAATGTGGTAGAAAAGTTATAAGCGATAGCTACCTTATCGATATAGTCCCCTTGTAAAATTACCTTCGTCATATGATTGATTGTGTATGGTAATTTCCTTCTAGACTTTAGGATCATTTTCTACGTTCGACTAGTAAATATATATACCTATTCCACATAGGATTTGTTAGTCAGCCTCATCCTTCTCAAATTGGTTTTTAGTCTTTGTATTTGTCCTGTATATAGGAGCCTTCTATTATCAATACAATCACGCTATTATAAATAACATTTTTATTAAAATTCTATAAGCGATTTCTCAGAAAGAACAGTAATTTAAATTTGGTTATCACCTTTACGCTCATACAAAGGACAATCTTTTTTGTCCCTAAGACAAATTACAAACACTTGCCATTATTGTCTATACGATCAAAATATAAACGTTATGGGAATATTATAATATTCAATTATCCCTCCTGAAGAAAACTTAAGACTACAGTTGTCACATTTGTAGATCGAGTTCTTACCTGGTATAGTACTCAAGTAAGCGTCACGTGTTCAAAGAAATAGCAACATAGTTGTAATTGGATCACATACCATACATATTTTATGGTAAAATTCCA
The DNA here is from genome assembly GCA_032355605.1 of Rubia tinctorum. Taxonomy (NCBI): domain Eukaryota; kingdom Viridiplantae; phylum Streptophyta; class Magnoliopsida; order Gentianales; family Rubiaceae; genus Rubia; species Rubia tinctorum. Next base: position 7,359 of record JAULKM010100643.1, read on the forward strand.
ATTTTTTATTCAGGTTCCGTGTAATTATGTAACATATTCAAAATAATGTCAAGAAATGCCAGTTTTCATAATCAACATCCTTACAATCTCCAAATTAGTTAGGACCCCATATTCATAATAGGGAGTTTAATTAACATTTGGAAAACATTTAACCATACAGTGCGCTTGCAAGGACACACAACAATTTTTTTAGGTCCATTTCATAAAATCGTGATTTTTTTAGGTCCATTTCATAACATCGTGAATTTTTTTCTCAACGGGACATGTTTAAGGAACAAAACATCATATGAAGGTATACTTTGATGACAAAGTAAATATGAGATAATTAGAGTATATTTATAATAAACCTAAAATTGAAATATAATAAAATAAAATAAATAACTACATAACAATGTATAATTGCAGAAAATGAACGACAACATGCAATCTAATCGGACAAATCCCATACTTCCATTTCTCTACACATATACGGTCCAAACAGAGATGTTGACCTCACTCCACCATGAACCCTAATCCGCCTCCTCCACCAAAAACCATAATCTGCCTCCTCTACCCAATCGCCCAGTAACTCAGCACCACTTCAGGACACCGCCCCAGGCAGCCATTCTAACCAGTAGAAAAGCAATAGACGATTTTCGACCACCATCCGTCGTATAGGACTCTATGCCAGCCCGTTGGCATAGACAAGTGACCATTTCATTTTCTGAACATTCGACTAGAGAAGACTTCACGTAAGTGAATATGCTCATGTACAATCTGAGGCGCACTTTAAGGATTATCCAGGTATCTCCTATTCAGAATGAGTATACGTGTACGATCTGAGGCGCACTGTTTATTTCCAAACGCAGGGATGAGTTCATCGGTTGCAATATCACCGCTGAACTTATGTTCAACACTTCTTGAGTCGTGCAATTCGTTCAGGTAACGAGACCGATGTTCAAACTTTGACTCTCCCAAACACTATTTACAATATAGTTTGCTTTGTAACAATACTGTCCATCTGTATCCCCGTACTAGGATTTTGCTCTGTCCACCTATGTCTTACTTGTTTTTGGAGAATTATAAATCTACCATGGGGCTTGTCCACCCCGAACGAGTCGGCAGTAGATTGAAAAACATGAAATATCGTCAATAGGGAAGAGAAATGAGGAGAGCTCATAATAATATCCCAATTGACGCTCTTTCATCGTTTGTTAACTTCCTATCTAGTGCCAACAACTTGGGGGTGGAAAAACTGGGGCTTAGCTTTATGAATGTCCCTTGTTTTCAACCAAAAAAAATCATAGGCTGCTAGTGTCCTTCATCATTTAGGACAAAGATGTCTTTCGAAAATGAGCTCCAATCGTGTTGTTGTTCTGTAACGACGTCATCTAACACCAAGTTCATCATACACAAACCTTCAAGCAGAGTTAGCACGAGTGTGTAATCTAGACAACATCTATGCACCTTTAATCCATCAACTAATAATATTTATTAAAATATTTTCACTCTCATTTACTGGCCAGCTAGATTCCATTATTTTGTGTATGCATTCTCTTATTCCATTGCATATTACCCCAGTATTTTCATAGCCACACCAATTCCACATGCACGGTAAGCCGAAACATAATATCAGTTTGTTTTCACGCTTTATTAGTGCTAATCCAAATCAAGTTTCATCCATGTTTAGGAATCAGACAATGAAGACTTTCCAGTTGCCACTACCCCCTACCTGGACTACAACCAATCCTAAGTTGTACAATTAACAATGACATTGTGTCCGACTGGGGCTCGTCGAATTATTTAACCACATTGTGTTGATTCATTATTCATATTTATAATCAACTTGTAATCCTTTTCAATCAGTTCAACTACAATGACAAACTGTACTCTTACAGTAAATTGTAAATTGCACCATCATGTTCCTCTGAGTGCCTCATAACCAAGTTCCAATTTGCAGCCAAATGATAACGTAAGTAACCATCTTTTTGGTGTTGCGCATTGGACAACATATGGTGTTGGAATTCCTTCCGTTCAGTGATTTTATTTTTCTTCGGATGGTTGTATTCTAGGCAGGTTGTTTACAATAGTATAAACTGAGAATGACAGTTAATTCTAGTCCTCCAAGGAACATAATACCAATACATTTGTTACAAACATTTCATGCGAAACAGAAAATCAAAACTCTAATTCTGATGGAAAAGAAAACAATATGTTGCATAAGACTAAACTAGACTATAATACAATGTCCATTACAATATGAAGGAATATGAACTCTAATTCTACACAAACGGCTAAAACATACACATACCCTTCGAGCGAATGACATTCCCAGCCCATTAAACCGAAAAAACAATTTGTCGAACCCAATGGAAATTACAATCCATCAAAACACAAAAAAAAATTAACAGCCAAATAATAATTAGAACCCTTCAAAACATATTGCAAGATCACAAAATATTATGGATGGTTTTATGGACTAACAATTGAGATAACTAAATAAGGAAATGTTTCTTGGAATTGGATGCCCGCCTAGTACATCTTAGCCAGCCCACATACAAGCACCACCAACCCAAGGCTCCCAGTGACCAAAAAATGAATGCAAGTAATCGTAAAGGCATAATATATTTAAACTTGCTATTAGTTTAATGGGCAACATGCGTTTACTACCCGAAATTACATATTAAATACAATAAAATACCTACGGTGCTAAGTTGCTCGTAATGGGACTTGAATCATGGGTAAATCTACCCGCACCCTTACCTTTCCTACTGCCACCACGACGACCTCCACTATTATGTCCGTACATCGAGATCTTCCTCTTCAATTGCCTCCGTTCCCGACCCTTCCTATCTGTTGGATTATTCACCAAATTCGAATCAGGCTCATCCCAAATCTCCCTAGCACCCTCTTGGTTTTCCTGAACAACAACCTTGTTTCGTGTTTTATAAACTCTCTCAATCCCTGCCACAAAATCCTTTCTCAGGCCTTCAACGGTCTCTTCCTTTGCCTCCATGTTAGATTTCAACTACCGCAGTCACACCATTCTTTCCTTATACAATTCTGTGTCGTTCATCAACATAATACAAATGA
>JAULKM010100644.1:0-10429 GCA_032355605.1 Rubia tinctorum
TCCCATTCCAGCAATCACTATTGCAGTGAAGTGGTACCATTGTGTTTTGGCAACATCAAGAGCATTAAGAACATGTAGCTGTTCTTTAGCCATGTTAACTCAATTCTGAATTCTGAATTCTGAAACCAAGCTTTTCAAACCCTTGTTATATCCTGAAACACATCAAAATGGACAAGAAACTGAGAACAAGAATCTTCTTGGTGCCATAAAGCAAGAAAATTCTGCCTTGGACAAGTGGTTAATATTGCCTAAAATATCCAATGCACAAACAAAAACAAGTACTTTTTGTTCGTTTGTACATTTGTTATCAATGTTTTTAATGTTTCACACATCAGTATTCAAAGTTTGGTGAAACAGGTTGTCAGATTTGTCTTATAATAGGTCTAATTTGTTTAAGACACCAGTTTACACATATAAACAAAAGTTGGCCATGATTACCTAGAAAACACGTTACAAAATTATTGACAGCATAAAGGTTTATTTTTTTAAGTCACTATTATCGCTATAGCTTGTATCTGAGCAGATATAAAAACTAATTTTGAAAAATAATGCTAAATAAAAATTGTAATAGAAAGAAAAAGGGTCCAAGAATTCAACATGTTACATTCAATATATAATTGATAACTAAAAGTGAAGTGAAAAAGAGAATGCTAAGAAGATTATTTTGGTGTTTTATCTCACTATAAATATTGTACTCCTTCCGTTTCTCTATTATTAACACCATAAGTTTAGGTGTTTAGATTTAGATGAAGAAAATGAGTGGATAAAATTGAACGTGGAAAGTATAAAGTAAAATGAGTGGATGAAATTGAATGTGAAAAGTATAAAGTAGAATGAGTGGATGAAATTGAACGAATCTTGCCAAAAATGGAAAGTGTGTTATTTTAAAAAAATCCCAATAAGGTAAGTGTGTCAATAATAGAGAAACAGAGAGAGTACCGTTAATGTGACATAAAAATGGTTAATTACACAATTTGTTACAAATTCTCCAGATTTGGAGAAGTGCAATAAATAAAGAAACAAATGCATGTGAAGGAAGTACTAAAGGGTGGCACTGAAAATGAAAGCAAATTAAAGAGTAGTCCGGGTAAGGTAGATCCAGCTTTCAAAACAGGTGAAAATAGTACATTCTCCGTTTAAAATGCTAGGGTAATTTTCGGCCATGTGGGTAACTTTCAAAATCAGTAAAAATCCCCATCACAAAAATAAAATTGCTCACATCTCTCCATCAAACATACATGCGACTAGGATATTCACCACAGTAAGGGGCAAGACATTTCGCTTGCGTATTTGAAGTTCTTACTCCCTCCGTTTAATTGGATGTGACACACTTTCCTTTTTTTTTTTGTGAATTTGTCACGCTTTCCTTTTATGGCAAAATTCCTTCAATTTCACCCACTCATTCTACTTTTCTCTTTCTAATTCAATTTCATTTACACATTTCATTCACCTAAATCCAAACACTTAAGACTATGATGTCACATCCAAGAAACAGAGGTAGCATGTTCGAGTTATTAAAGATTATATTGAACGAGTTTAAATGTTATCCCAACGATTAAAATCTTTCGACGTCACTGGTGACACTATTACAGTGATGTTCGTTCGAAACTCACCAGAGACACAGTGATTTTTCATGCATGGCAAAAGAAAAGATCCTCCATAGCTAGCCAAGAAACAAGAAATTCAGAATGACTCCACAAACACAAACAGAACCAAAAGAAAGAAATTAGAAAAAAATAAAAATAAAGACGAGGGAGCTATTTTTACCTGTAAAGAAAAGAAGGGCAGAAAGAAGAGTTTCAGAGCATACTGGTTTTGTTTCAAGTTTATGAGTGGCAGTAGTACGAGGGAGGGAGGAAGAAATTAAAGGCAGAGTGGAAAAATGGTCTTTCACATTAATTTGGGATCCTAAAGTCTTGTTGGAGATAGGAGGACGCGGTAATCATTAATATTTATAGACGAAGCTTAGTGATGGTCAATTCCAATGCCTTCTGATTATCCTTTTCATGTACGTTTATGTATGCTGATATATATCAGGAGTCGGAATAAGTGTGAGACTAAAATGAATCGATCATATTTTAACCGAAAATTCAGTTCAAATAACAAACTAATCATGTTAGAAATCTTTCATTGAGATCGGAGAAAACGGAAAGTATTTTTAAAAAATGAGACGAAGAAAGTATGTTTATATAATTTTTAAAAAAAATTGGATTATCCAGCATTACCGAACACTGTGTATATATAATTTAGTTGTTCGTATGCAGTTCATATTCTCCCGTTTTTATTTGCGTTTCAGTTTAGTTTAATGTAAATTCAAATTGGTGAAATTTAACTTACTTTAATCTTACATTATTATTTTTCAACACACTTTTTAAGTTTATTTTTAAATTAAGTTCAGATCAAATCAAATCAAATCAAATCAAATCAAATCGACACAGATAAACTTTAGAGAACATTAGAAAAAATGATCAGCCTTTCATATACTCTAGTATAGTACTATATGATTAAGAAGTACCCTATACTTTGATTTAGGGAATATTCTACTTGGTAAAGTATTATAATCATGTGAAGCATTAATAATTTGAGAAAATGTTTATATGTGTGGATAATTCCGTATTAACTGCGTGAGGTCTCAAGTGAGGCAAGTCAAGGTATCTGGGAAGCATATTCTTTAGCACGAGTTCCACACTACTCTGATCTTGACACGTCATGGGACTATCCTACGTGGCAGGATGGCAGCCGACGATGCATTTTGTTGAATTTTTGAAACTCAGAATTGAATGTGAAGATCAAAACTAAAATGGGTTGCCATCACCATGACAGCCTCTACAAAAAAAATTGCTTGTGAGGGATTTTATCCAATAAGAGAGTTTGTTAGGATATCAATAACTAATCAAATCTTTGATACACTTTATATTTATCCTTTTTTATTATAATTTATTAGACCTTGTTAACCCCCTCTCCAACTTTGCCGCAATCCTTCTTCTTCAATTTTTCCCATCTTTCCATTAGGGGAGATGAGGAACAATAATTTATTTTAATTCATGTTTTTGTTATTGAATAAGTGTGACCTTTATTTCCACGGATTAGTTTTGTTCGTTAATCTGATCGATTAGATCTTTGTATTCATGATGATAACTTGATTTAATTATTCACATTGATTGTTCTCGATCTGCTTGTATAGATCGTGTGTTCGCAATTTCATTTGTGGTTTTATTTTTTTATTTCCATTAATTTGGATTCGTCAGATCTATGTTTTTCAAAGTGTTTACAGTTTGGACAACATAAATCGTGGTTGGATCAAGTAGTGTTACAATTGTAGAAAATCCACGTGGTCATGATTTTTGTGAGAAGCGATTTAATATCCCCGAGTGTGATGTTACAATTTTTATTGGATCTCTTATATGTAATAGTACAAACGATTAGTCTGACTGACATGTAAATTAGATATCATTGCAATATGATAGTTATTGCTAGAGGCTAGTTAGGATGGATGTCAAGTCCACCCATTGTAATCGTTGCGGGGCATTTTTCCAAACACATTTGAATGATTGATTTTGAAAAAAAAAATCAATTTTTTATACGTCGTTAGTAAATGTAACTAGAGTTATTAAGTTATGGGTGATTAAACATAATTTGATAAAGTTGACCAAAAATTATTCCAAAAGATATAGGACAGAGGGAGGATAATATATTAATAATGATAAAATATTATGAAACATCACATTAAAGTTTGATTAATATTATGAAACATCACATTAAAGTTTGATTTATGATGTTTGTATTAGAGATCAAAACTTAAACAATCTCTATAACTTTAAGAGATCAAAACTTAAACAATCTCTATACCATTTAAGGTAAAAAAAATACAGTGGATTGTCTACAAATTTAAAGAAAGACCACCACTACTACGAAATAAGGCTAATGTAACATTTTCCTTGCAACACTTATTAAAAATGTTACAATAACTTATAAAATGTTACTTAAACATTTGAAAAATGTTGCATAAATATTCAAAAGTGTTACCCAAAATTTTAAAAATGTTAGATCTAATGCATTTTTAGCCTTTTAAATTAACTTAAATCCAACACTTTCAAATTAAATTCACTGCAAGAGTTTAAAAAAAAATCAAACTCTTTTAAATTAAATTTACACTACAAATTAATTGAATTCAATAAATTTCAACTCAAAAGAGCCGAAGTCAATGTTTTTGTTTTGGGAGCGTAAATATGCACTTGACAGATAACGGCTCAAATGAGTGCAGCTATCAAAGTCAACTCTTCCTATCTTTCTGAAGTCAACAAGTCAACTCTGGATGACTGATGTTTGCCTACTTGCCCTTTGTTTTGTTGACTAATCGACCGTGGAATTGTGTGGATACACATTAGTATATTTAGTTTGTCTAATCGTTTCAATAGAAAGGCAAAAAAAAAAATAGGGAAAATAATTTAGTTTGTCCAACTTAAACTTTAAACCAGAAAAAAATATAAGTGCATTTGACATTATTTTATTTTTTTTTAAAATCAATCATTCTAAGATACCGGGAAAAATGCTAAGCGGCGATTACAATTAGTGAAATTGACATTTAATCTAACTAACCTCTAGCAATAATTAATATATTGCAAGGATATCTAAATTATATGTCAACCAGACTGATCGTCTATAATATTACAAATCAGAGATCCAATAAAAATTGTAACATCGCCCTCGGAGATATTAACTTGCTTCCCGCAAAAATCATGACCGCTTGGCAGAGATGAGCGTATCACGCATCAATATCACTACGCCAAACAAGAATCTTCTACAACTGTAACACCACTTGATCCAACCACGATCTATGTTGTCCAAACTGTAAACACCTTGAAAACACACATATCTGACATATCCAAATTAATGGAAATCCAAAAATAAAACCACAAACAACATTACGAACACACGATCTAAACAAGTAGATCGAGAACAACACATCAACGTGAACAACTAAATCGAGCTATTATCATGAACACAACGATTTAATCGACCAGGTCAAAGAACAACACTAATCTGTGGAGATAAATCTCACACTTATTGAATAATAAAAACATAAATTAAATTAAACTGTTACTCTCTATCTCCCCTAATAGAAAGATAGAGAAAAACGATTGAAGAAAAAGATGTGCGGCAAGTAGATGGGAGAGAGGGGAGGCGGCTAGGTTTTTGGGATTGTGCATTTGACATTACTTAATTTCTCAAACCAAAAAGAAATGTTTTACAATATTTTACATGACCATTCAAATGGATGTATTGAAATTTTTTAACTTCGTCAAGAAGTCATGACTCTGTAGTGTAAATTTAATTTAAAAGACTCATGACCACATAATTAGATAATACTGAAATAAACATAGCAGGTAGTTCTATTTTTTTTTACCTATAATAGTGTACACGCTGTTACTGTTTTACGTGACTTGGGTTTGATTTAAAGTGATAGATGTGGGTTAGGGATGACTCTGAGATAGATTCGGGTTAAAATCTATTCTAATGAGATGAAAATGAGATGGGGATTAAATAGATAAGGTAATGGGTCAGACATGAAAATTCACATCCATCCCATTTTTAATCCACCAGGCTCAACTCACTATATGTCTGTTAATTTTAATGGGAAACACTCATATCAAACCGTCTCACCATAGCTTATGGTGAAACAAAGGTCTAAGTAAAGTTTTAAAAATTACATAAAGTATCCAATTTCATCTCTCATCTTCTAACTATTGTATTAAAACCTTTTGTCTTATCATAAGATTGGGTGAAACTGTCTCACCCAAGTCTTTTCACCAACCAAATTCTCTCTATATGTTTATATTAAAATTTACACTCCCTCCTATTTACACCACAATTATTATCACGCTGTTTAACAAACATGTTATACCGTTAATATGTTTATCTATGTATAATGACGTCAAATAAAAATTTTATATTTAAAAATTATTTCTTATGACTAATTCAGCAATATCATAAGCAATAATATTATTGTTCATATATTTATTCAAATGTCCGGTCAAATTTTGATAGAGAATAGCACTACTGGAAAACAGGTACATATGCACCGGTATGTCAGTGCTGGGAGAGTAATACCGGTGCTAGGAATATCATAGGCATCGGTAATTTAGCAAATGAACCAAAATACCGGTGCCTATGAATAAATTCAACACCAATTCACTAAATACCGGTGCCTTTGAAGAAAAAAAATGTCTGAATTTGATATTTTCCAGCACCGGTTTTGTCTGAATGATATATACTGGTGCTAATACCGCTGTCTATGTATAAATACATCAGCGGTTCACTAAATACTGGTGCCTTTGAAGAAAAATCTCTAAATTTGATATTTTCCAGCACCCGTTTTGTATGAATGACATATAGTAGTGCTAATACCGAACTAGTAATTTTGGCGGGTAAAATTATGGTGGGAAAATAGATAGCACCGGTATAGGATATAATATGTCGGTGCTATGACTGCATTTAATGCTTACCTATCCTTTTTTTGCGGGTAAAAAGTGAATTTTTGAGAGATAATGGTGTGTTTGTAATATTTGAGGGCGCAGTGTAAATTACAAAAAAATGTGTAGAAGTAATCATAGTTTTGATTTGATACCCCCCGTTCCCCCTGTTCAGGCCCAAATTGGGAAGTCGCAATCGTTTCTTGGTGAATTGCACTTTGGTGTTGCCAATTTTGTGATTCGACGCCTCTAACTTTCTCGGAGGGACCTAGGTGCAAAAAGTAAAAAGTTTACTCATAACTCCAAATTGAAATCCTCTCGAACATGATCCTACCAAATACACCCCCAATTTATTTTCCATGTCTATAAAAAAAATATTCATAAAGAATTGGGCACATATCCATAATCCTATCCGGTTTTACTTTGTAATTTCTAAGTAATCAAACATGAGTTAATCTAGAACATGTACTAGCGCTTTTCAATATTTTATAAAAAATAATTTATTTATACTTCTATATTTAGGCAAGAATAACAAAAATCGTGTATTTTGGAGCAATGAGTAATGAGATAACACAATTTTGGGTCACTGTGTAATTTTCCAATAATTTATAGAAGTAATCAATGTTGACTTTCGAACCTCTTCCGTTCACCATACATGCCCAAATTGAAAAGTTACTATCTCATATTATTGGATTGCATTTTTGTGCGGTCAATTTCGTGATTAGACTACTCCAATTTTCTTGGAGGGACGTAAGTGTAAAAGGTAAAAACTTTACTCGTAACTCCAAATTAAAATCCGCTCGAACGTGATTCTACCCTATACATCCCCGTTGTATTTTCCAAGTCCATAACAAAATATTTATCAACAATCAGACATAAGAACATATCCATAATCCTTTATGATTTCCCCTTCTTACTTCTAATTAATAAACTTTAAGTTACTCTAGAACATGTACCAGCGTCGTTCAAAATTTCATTAAAAAAACCCTTTATTTTCTATTTCTATATTTATGCAAGAATAACAAAAAAATCGTATATTTTGGAGAGAAGGATAATGCCGTAACAAATTTTTGGGCCATAACGTAGTTTTTTATAAATATGTTTGAGGCTCTTCCGTTCACTAACTGTACCTCAAATTTCAAAAATGCAATAGTCTCTTATTTAATTGCATTTTGGTGTCTTCAATTTTGTGATTCGCCACTTCGAATTTTTTTTATAGACCTAATAGTAAAAATTATAAAGTTCATAAAAATATCAAATAATACTAGCACTGTCATTGTTTTTCATTCATACCGGTGCTAAGTTATGGAGGGAAAATTAATTTTCCAAATTTTTATTTAAATTTTTGGAGGGATTGTTTAAAATTTTGAAATATTGGGCTTAGCACCGGTATGAGTTAGTTAAGCACCGGTGCTACATACTCCCTCCGTCCCAACTCAAATTGCAAGGAATATTTTTCACGGTTATCAAGAAACATGTTTGACCGTTAATATGTTTAACTGCGTTAATAACATCAATTAAAAATTTAATATTTAGAAACTACTTTTTACGAAGAATCCAACCATATAACACATGATAATATTATTGTTTATATATCTATTCAAATATGTGGTCAAAGTTAAATAGTGAATAATGACATAAAGTTAAGTGTGAAGTTTGAGATGGGACAGAGAGAGTACTTAGATTTTTTTCCCATGTTTGTTCTTGGGTCCAAAAATAATAATTGTACCTCCTTTAAAGCATCCTTAAGTAGTTGCTTTTCATATACATAGGCATCGGTATGAGACTTTTTTGCTTCATTTTTTGTACCAGTGCTCCATACTTAGAAAAAAAAATCTCAGATTTGCTTTCAGTTTCAATTTTTTTTTTGAAAAAACCCGTTTAAAACAGCCTTAAGCAGCTGCTTTTCTTTTACATAGGCACCAGTATGAGCACTGGCATTTGTACAGGTACCGGTGCTACAGACTTTAAAAAAAAGAATAGCCCAACTTGGTTTCATCTGAACCATTGATTTTTTTTTGTTGATTGAATCTCAACCATTATAATTTTGTCTATATAAACTAAACCTCAAACCCTAAATTCAATCCACCCTTATTCCCACTACCCTGCATCTCCCTCCTCCTCCTCCACCACCTCTCCCTCTCCGCCGACGTGACCGTCCAGCCTCTCCCCGCTCCCCGCCCCCACCGATCTCCGCTACGTTCCACCGATCCCGACTCCTAGGTTAGTGTGAATCTCTGCCAATCCCACCGATCGCCACTGACCCCGCTGATCTCTGCTCCTCCACCACGACCCTTCTCAATCTGACGTTGTTCCGCCCATGTCGATGATGTCAAGAAACCCTCTAACTTCATCGAGTACTAGGATGAGGACGAGTTTGAGGGAATTTATATAGAGGCGACCCCGGAGTTCCCCACACCGATCCAGATCTATTCGATTGAGGGGGTGATAAGCAAACACAGTGGTTAGTGTGAATCTTGCTTCTTTCCTTCAATGTTCAAAATGGTGGGTTGTTGCATTTGTGATTGATTTTATGCTTATATATTGATAATGCAGGTTCAAAGAGCATAATATGACTACTTGAGAGGCATTGCCAGAATAACTCATTTAGATGACTATATTTGATTTTATTTTGTTGACTAGCCTAGAGTTATATTAAGAATAGTCTACCTTTATGCTTTGTACTCTCTATGTATTCTCTTCATGATTCACAACAATCATTCATGGGAAATCATTCTTTCATGGTATCGGAGCAAGTTCTGATTCTAAATCCTAATTTATTTTTTCCGACCACCTCCCTCTCCCTCTTTTCCGACCAACTCCCAATCAAATTCCAGCCAACTCCAGCAGTCTGGCTTCGGTCTTCAACAATGGTCATCTTCTCTGTTCACCGATGACCTCCATATGTTCTCCGTTCTCAGCCTCTGGCGGTCATTTTCTTCTCCAATTGTTCCTCTTCTAATCGGGTTTTACAGATCTAATCGAGTTTTATCGGAGTCCCTTCTCCGGTCTGTTCTCAAATTTCCTATCTCCTCTTCCTCTCCGGCAGCGGTACAGACCTCTCCATTATTTCCGATCTCCTCTTCATTCCTGGTCTCCAATCTTCATTATTTCATTATTGGCATCAGCCTTGCTTCTTGGACAGCTTCAATTTGTGTTTCAGGCTTGGTATTTAGGCCAGATTCTTAGCTTCAATCGGCGTTCTCAGCTTCAATCGGCGTTCTGTGCAGCCGCTCCATCCAGCGAACGGTACCGCGCGTGAGATCTATCCGTACCGGGCATTCCCGCCATCCCCGACATGCACGCATGAGGAATACGTGCGTCATCCCCTCTGCGTGAGCCGTGCATGCGCCTGCACAGCTCCAGCCTCTTTGCGCATGTCTGTTGCACGCGTCTGGCATTCTTGGGCAGAATTTTCACGGTCATAGTGAAAATTAACTTTATGTCTTAGACTCTGGTGCATCTACTTTACTATCTACTGTAGAGTCAAATAAGTCGCGTGCGTCTTTTGAAATCCGGCATGCTAGACTTGGTCATGTTCCACATTTTATTATTTCTGGTTTGCGTGCTTCTGGGTCTTTAGATGTCTCATCGATTTTTCCTAAACCCGCAATTTGTGAAGCCTGTGAAAAGGCTAAAGGCAAACGTTTATCTTTTCGTGCAAATGTTAAACGTGGTGTTAGGGTACTTGATCTGGTTCATTTTGATTTATGGGGGCCTTCTCCTATTTTCTCTGCTGATGGTTTCGCATACTATGCTATTTTCATTGATGATTATTCCGGCTCTCATGGTTTTATCCAATGCGCCGCATGTCGGATTTCAGGAATGTTTATCGCCAGTTTGAGGCTTTTGTGGAGAACCAATTCTCATCCACTATTCAGGTGTTTCAGAGTGATGGAGGGACTGAGTTCGTAAATGGTCGCTTACGCTCTCACTTTCAGACAAAGGGCATTCAT
>JAULKM010100645.1:0-10429 GCA_032355605.1 Rubia tinctorum
ATATTAAAAAAACTTTACCCTACAAATACCCGTAAATTTTAGCTTGGCGGGGGCTGGAGCCCCCTCCAGCCCCCTTGTACCTCCGCCCCTGCATAGGGAAGGTGCTCAATTTTTCAGTTCCTAACCCGCTAATCCCCGACCTATTTGATCTCGCTACAATAGCACTGCCATAGGAATCGATTGTGAAAAAGGCAGCAAAGGAATGGAATCGCTAGCAGTTTCATGGATGAAATCGGTGGCTTCATGGCGGGACAGAGAAGAGGGAGTGGCAGAGCAGAATGGAGAAGAAAGGCCTGTGATGTGACAAGAGAATGTGAAAGAGATTCATGTGTAATGTTATGAACCGAAATTAAGGCTTATGACCCGCAATTTTTATTTAATTTAGCAATAAATTAGAATCGTTAGATTGAATGTATCAACTATCCAGATATGTTATCATATAAGTGGGCGTTCTCACCTAATGTAGGTGTTCTCACATTATTCCAATTATATATACATATATATACATATATACATATATATACATATATATATACACATATACATATATATATATACATATACATATACACACACATATACATATATATATACATATATATACATATTTATATACATACATATACACATATATACATATATACACTTTTGTTTATTTGAAAAGGTAAATTAACTTTCACACTAGGATTGTTTTCTTCACTTTCTTTCCCTTCTCAATGAAATTTCCATGAAATTTTAAATCATGCCTTTTACATACCCTATTATAGTTATATTTGACCACTTATAATCATTTAAAGTAGTATAAATTAAAATTTTATTATTAATTATGATAAAAATAATAATTGGGGTCAAAAGTGATGCAATGCAATAGATAGTCAATCTTTACATGTGCTTAATTTCAAGCTGGAATAGCAGTCAGAAGTCCTATTACTACTATATCTAACTTCAGTCTCGATGTCAACTTCTTCATCTTTGCTAGGGATGACAATGGGGTAGGGCGAATACGAATTATGGTACCTCCATACTCATGTCTACTTAAAATATCTATACTCATACTCGTCTCATTACCCATGGTGGGTACAAATTTAAAATCCACCTCCGCCTCATCGAATATTATACAAAATTCATACCCGCCTCATCACCCCCTTGGGTCTCCCTTCCCACTCCATACCTATTGTACTCATCCCGCTTATATCTCCAAAAATAGCTAAAATCCATTTTATAATAATTTTAATTTATATTAAAATTAATAAATGCATTTACATGAAAATATTATAGTTAAGATGTGTGTAATATGGATAAATAATAATATATTTATATTAAATTAGTGGGTATATAACGGGTTTAGTGGGGGTGGGGAGTGGAAGGGGCGGGGGCGGGGCGGACCTCCATACACATATCCGTCCCACCCCCACCAAAAATACCTCAATGTGGGGCGGACCTCCACCAAAACCCACCACACTATCATCCCTAATATTTGTTGTCGACATGCAAAATAATTGGCTACTGCCAATGGATATTCAGGTCGTTGGCAGACTAACTATGTCGATCAAACAAACAGTAATCGCGGATCAACGAATAGCAGAGACGAAAAACAACTGGAAACAGTGTACTAGGGGATGGAAAGAAGCAGTGAGCAACAGTGAATGGCAGCGGCAAAGAAGCACCGAGCAACATGATGGCTAAACTGTTTGCAAGGGGAGCGATGGATGTGACCAGAGAAAAAATGCAATTGGTGGACTTAGGAATGACACTGTGGCAGGTTTCAGTAGAAATCCACCTCGTGGATAGGGCGGTAACAAGGATGTTGGTTTATGTCATAGATAGTGGGTCGACTATGGGTATTAGTTTATATTACACTCATTGCTCGCTCCCCCAACAGACATCTAAATCTCACTTTATTATATTAGTCGGTAATAAGATCTAAGTGGATAATGGGTGTGTATTTTATGTAAAACACAATGGGGGGTATTGAATTTTAATATTATATTTGTGAGAGATGATAACTTGATAAGATATGAATGCATATTAAAGTACCATAATAGGAGGCAACGATCTAATCCAAGAACGTTTAGACCGAGCATTTGAAAACGCATACCCTAAGGGTACGGCTAGGAGCGACTTTCCAGTCAGAAGATTTGGATCCTACTGGGCCAGATACATGCACACCAAAGAGTTGGTAAAATGTGTCTAGAAGCGAATCCAACAAGTGTTAAGTCAGCCAAAAAGGACAACCACAGTTACGAAGCCCATCACCACATCTTGCTTAACAATAAGCTGAAGGAGACATCAATAAGACTGTATAACTGGGCCAAAGAGATCGTGGGAAAAATGGAGTACAAGATAGGACGGGTGAAATAACTGCTAAGAAAAAAACAAAAATAGGAAGACGCGGACGACATGCGAGACAAAACAAAAGATCTAGAGGACCTCCTCACCATGCAGGTGGGCTACTAGAGACAAAGAGTGAATGCCTTATGGCTCAAGGAAGAAGACAGAAACACGAAAGTCTTCCACCAATGGTTTCAGGAAAGAAATGGGAGAAACTATGTAACTCATCTCAAGGATGTAAAGGAGTATGGATCTCAAAGCAAGAGGATCTGCAACAACTATTCTACAACCACGTAAGCTCTGTCTTTGTCATTGATTCTGTTGTGCCGGTAGATGCTTTTGGTCAATCAACTATACAGGATCAAAGCCAACAAAATGAACTAGAGCATCCAGTTTTCCCTCAGGAAATAATGGAGGCCATTTTCCAAATGGGAAAATGGAAAGCACCAAAGTCTATGGCCTACCACCGTGTTTCTACAAACACTATTGGTCGAAAGTGGGGGACAAAATGACAATTGTGGTACAAAGGTTTTTCAAAACCTCGTTCATGCCAATGAAGTGGAACCATACGAGGCTCGTTCTAATCCCAAAGAAGAGGTGTCCAAATAAACCAACAAGCATATGCATGATAAGCCTATGCAATGTTACATACAAGATCATTGCGAATATCCTTGCAAACTGAATTAAAAAAGTCACGGGCTTCCTGATCTCAGGAAACCAATCGACTTTTGTGAAAGGAAAATCCATTGTCGAAAATTCTTTAACAGCGCATGAACTCATTGAATTCATATGCAGGAAGAAGACTGGAAAACAGGCGATAACAACAATGAAAGTAGATATGAGCAAGGTATATGATCGGGTGTCATCGGAGTTTTTGGAAAAGATAATGCTACATATAGGATTCTTTTTCATCATATGCCAGGAAGTATTCTCCTCGATGATAGCATCATAGGGGTTCCAAAGCACCTGCCCAGGCGTCAAGATAGGACCATCTGTTTAACTGGTATCACACCTGATGTTTGTAGATGAGTGCATCCTCTTCTTCAACATCTCAGAAGCAGGATCAACATAACTGGCGCATACCATAAATCTCTTTGCGTCTTACTCAGGACAAATAATTAATTTCCAAAAGTCTACACTTTTAGTCAGCCCAAACACAGAGCTAAGAACAAGGGATGCCTGAGCCAGACCTTCAGAGTGGTTACAGACCTACTCAAGGGAAATTTGTTAGGCCACGACATGGAATTCGCAGGGCCAAAAGTAGGAATGTTCAACAAATTGATCCAAAGAGTCAAAGGAAAGACAGTGATATGGAAGACCGAAAACCTGTCGATCTTGGGAAGGGTCACCCTCAGCAACACGTTCTAGCCTCAACAACCCTATACACCTTCAGCACGTTCCGAATACCATCAGCTGTCGCAAAATGAAATTGATAGCCACCTCGCCAAGTTTATCAGGGAAGGAGACACAGATGGAAGAGGGATACATTGGAAATCCTGGAAATCAATGTGCCACTCAAAATGGCAGGGGGGTCTAGGGATGCGCTCCATGAAGCAGATGAATCAGGCTCTGCTAGGTAAACTAGCCTGGAAGCTAATCACTGACAAACACTCATTCTTCTCTAAGTTGTTCCTCAACAATTACCGCAACAAAGAAGATTTCCAGAAGGTCAAGCTAAAGAATTCTCAACGTAGGGATGAAGGAGAATCCTGCGGGGCAGAGATCTCATTAAGAGCGAGCTCAAATGGCAAGTGGTCAATGCATGCGGAATAGACATCCAGGATGAGTGGATTCCAACCAAAAGAATCCAATTAGGTTTGAGAGACAACTTCTACCACAACTCGGATTCAAAGTGAGCGACCTGATTGACAATGCCAAGAAATGGCGTATGTCCCTACTGAGACTTTTCTTCAGCCAAGAGATACCAAACGGCATCGAGAATCTACATCCCCTCGCATCCCTGAGACAGAAGGACTACAAATTCTGGGAGAAGAACTGGCTCGGAAAATACACCATCAGAAGCAGCTACCATGAGGCCTGGAAGTCCAAATATTGGGACAAACCCTCAGGCTCAATGTCGACGGGGAACCCAGAAACCGACAAACAAGCTTTGGAACAAGCTATGGAACTCCAAGATACCAGAGGAAGGGAAATTTCGGGTATGGAGACTCATACAAAATGTGGCACCAATGGGTCCGACACTGAGGAAAAGAAACATGAAGGTCTCTCCAATATGCCAATTGTATCACTCCCAAAGAGAATCCCCCACTCACATGATGCTGGAGTGCGACTTTGCAATAAGAGTTTGGAGATCCTCCAGACTGTGATTTGAGTTCTGACAGGGCAACCCCATCCAACTCAAAGCCTGGTTAAAATAATAGTTCAAGATAGCATTGGAAAGAGAGGACATCAACCTCACATGTGTCACCACGTGGGTGATCTGGTCATCTCAACTGCACCCAGACGTCCACAAGTGCTGGTATATATGGTGGGTACCATGAAGAGTTTAATTTCTTTGAGGATGATTATGTAGGCAAAGTTGGCGAGCATGTTGTAGGTTCTGGTGGTGGTGGTGGTGACCTTGTTGCAAGCCAGATTGATGCTGATGATGAGGAAGGTGCAGGTTGGGAACTTGAAGCAGAAAGTGAAGATGATCAATCCTTATCAGCTGATTCGAATCTAGGGGATGATGTGGTGTACACGAACAATGTTCCCACTGCATTCCATTATATGGGGAATCCTAATACCAGAGCATTCTTCAGGGATTACGGGGGTCTTGATGAGGATGGTTATGACCCGACTGATGGTGGTAAAATACTTCCTAATTATGTTCAGGTGACCGGCGAAGTTGATTTGGGTATGCGATTTCGGACTAAGCCTGAATTGGTAGCAGCAATATCTAGGTGGAGTTCGAAGATGAATAGGGAACACTAGGTTGTGGAGAGCAAGTCGCGTACATGGTATGCAAAATGTAGAGAAGTTGTCGAAGGAGGTGGCGATTGTTAGTGGATTGTCAGAGCCAGCATGAAGTCCTCCCACGAGATTTGGGAAATCACCAAATGGGCAAGCAGTCATTCTTGTATTGGTGTTGGCCGATCAGATGGTAACATTAATGTGACATCGTTGATGATCGCCGCTCCATTCGCTATCAGATTAAGACCAATCCCTCATTCACGGTCAAGGATGTTATAGAGCATATGCTGAAAGAGTTAAAAGTGACCATTTTGTACAAGAAGGCATGGTACGATCGACAGAAGGCTATTTATTTGCCCTTCGAAACCTTGGAGGAATCCTTCAAGAGTTGGCCCACATTTATGGATGAGCTGGTTAGGGCTAATCCTACAACAGTTGTTGATTGGGTAGACGTACCTGATAGAGTATGTGGTCAAAGGTGTAGGAAGTTCAAGTTTGTGTTCTGGGCATTTGGTCAAGCTATCGAAGCCTTTCGCCAATGCAGGCCAGTGATAAGTGTGGATGTTACTTTTCTCAAAGGTGCATACAAGGCCACAATGCTAGTTGATGTTGTGCACGACGCGAATGATTATGTATTTCCTATCGCCCATGCAATAGTATATGTTGAGACAAATTAGAGCTGGGACTGGTTCAAGCGCAAGTTGCAACACCATGTGGTAGGTAATGATTCTAGGTCAATATGTGTTATATCACACCATCATCAGGGGATCTTGAATGCAATGACATATGCAGATGGATGGATGGAGCCGGTAGGATACCACTAGTTCTGCTTGAGGCATTTTCAGTCCAACTTCCTCAGTGCGAAAAGTGGGAAGTTTAAAAATGCGCATTTGAAGACCCTGGTGTGGAAGCTTGGTAGTGCTAGACAGGAAAGGAAGTGGCGAGAGTACAAGGGGTAGTTGGAGGAGCTTAAACTTGTTGTCTAGGATTGGTTGAAAGAACATGATAGCAGTAAGTGGTGTCTCGCTTTCTATGGAAACCGTCGGTGGGGAATTCTTACAACCAATATGTTGGAGAGCTACAACAATTGTTTGAGGCGCGCAAGACATCTATCGATAACTGCATGTATTAACGCCACTTTCAAACGGACAGTCAAAATATTTTCTCAAAGATTAACGAAGGCGACTAACTGGAGATACATTTACTTCACATAAGTTTTTCTACGTATGCATTTGAACAGGAAATCAACAATTCTAAATTATTGTCATTCTGCAGTTCTGTTTTGCCGAGCAGTATTTAGAAGAAGATAGGGGAGAACGACAATTAGGGGCATGGACATATTGTTAATGTGTACAGTCGTAATTCACATATTTATAAGGTTCTGACAAGGACCTTTGACGACAGTGTGGGTAAACGATACTATACTGTGAAATACTCGCAGAAATAGTGTAACTGTCAAGAATGGCAAATTTTTCGACTGCCTTGTTCCCATGCCTTGGCTGTTTGCAGGAAAAGACGTGATGATTCTTTAAACCTTTGTGACAAGGCATATCACATGACCACCTTCGTATCTCAATAAAGGACGGGTTTCATGTCTGTATGAGATTATTCATTGTGGTAACCCGTGAACTGGAGGTTGGTCCCCGACATTGAAAAGTTTCGCAACAGGAGACGTGGCCAATTTTCAGAGAGAATGATAAGGAATCAGATGGATGAGAGACTTCCTGGTGATCCTTGAGGTGTCCGTGGGCGACATCCTACATAGGGTCCTGTTTGTAGTACATAGTTTCTTAGAATGTTTAGTTATGTCATTTTCTGGAAATGCTTAGTTTTCAGTGTTAAGGAATTATGTATTTCGTGATACTTGAGCTTTGAGAACTTTACTGTTGACGATGCTTACTATTCTGTGGCCTTTTATGTTATATTATATTACTTTATCATTTTGAAGCTTTTGCTATTGTTCCCTGCTAAATGTCTATTAAATCAGCTGCGATGGTTTGATATGAATTGTTATCTGCTGCAAATTCGTCTGCCGTTCTGTGCTATGTATTTCACTGACTGATGATCAATATTTCATTTTTAGTGATACACCATGGATCATCCCGGACCGATCGATCAGGACATGCTCTATCTCCACATGGAGCATCATGCACGAGCAATATACAATGGTGACTTGGAGGATACGGTCTTGCAGGTCAGATGGTGTGATGTGGCCTATTGGGATGTTGAGATCCCCCGAGCGTGTCCTGCAGTACGTTCTTGAGTTAGGCTTCCAGGGCCTGCTCGATTCAGCATCAATCCACATTGACCATTCGCTTATCACAGCGTTGGTCGAGCGTTGGGGACCTGAGACCCACACATCTCATCTTCCGGTGGGCGAGGCAACTATCACGTTGCAGGATGTGGGTGTACTTTGAGGTCTACCAATTGATGGTATGGCAGACTATATGAACTGACTTCTTAGGGGCTACACCCTCCTTGAATGTCATCAATGAGGGTTGTATAAAAGCCTCATGGTTGGGTAACGTGCTGCATATTCCACTTCCTATTGATGCCACAGAGGTAGATTGTCAGCAGAGGGCGAGAGTATTCATTCTACTTTTGGTTGGTGAAATGCTTATGTCTGACACATTGGGGTCTCAGATCCCTCTCTTGTACTTATCGATAATCATGGAGTTAGATGCGGCACCGCAGTTTAGCTGGGGGATTGCCATTCTAACACACTTGTACAGAAGATTATGTGACGCCGCAATTCCCCAGACGAAATACATATCTGGGCCACTTGTCCTTTTACAGGTAACATTGCTATCAGAACTTTTTAGTTTGTCACATTTTCATATTCAGTGCTGACATTATATTTTCATGCCTTCTATTCCTTAGCAGTTATAGGCGTGGGAGCGAATACCGACCATTCGTCCAGCCGAACGACTTCCAGTAACCGGAGCACGGAGCCCCGATCCTTGGAGTAGCAGATCCATATACACCGGATCGGGAATACATGGAGTGGTATCTCCATAGCACAGTGACAATGATTGACCAGCCAGGAAGGCGTCCAGCGGTTACAGAGGGGTTTCACGGAGATGGGGCAACATTGGAGTATATGGTATTCATTAATTTTGTCCAATAACATTGAATTAATAAATAAAGTTTAATCATTTCATTGTATCTAACATGTTTATCTGATTAATGCGGATGTAGGTTATGTCCAGGATGCGCCTCAGACCCGAAATTAATTTGGACGCATGTCCCCCACCTTAAAGCGGATGAGTATTTTTATATTAATATAAAGGAAAAAATAATATTCATGTAACTAAAGTTAAATTATTTCTATTTTAATAACTAATCTACACATATAAATAGTGAATTAGAAATAATTGAAAAAATAGTGGGACCAATCAAAGATGATATGGAAAGGACTGTATGACGTGGAGGTGACTGATTGATTGTGGAATTTGAGCCTATTGAGAGGAAGGAGAGTGCAAAAGTTCAAAAATGGGACTTTTGCATTGTACATACTCTTAAGAAGGAAGGGAATATCCGGGTTCATTATGCCAGTTGTAAGAATTGGCCGGCAGTTGTAAGAGCATGTATAATGGGGGCTCATAGGGGACTCAATTAAAAATTGAGACGGAACCGAAACTGAAATCCCCCACAGTGGGGGCTCGGAGTGGGCTGCATTGATTCAGCCTGCGGGACGAGGCTTAGAAATTATACCTGCGTCCCAGTTCCCCAAACCTGCAAACCCCCAATCCCAGGGGAACATCTGCCTTCTTTTCTTTTAAACACCCCCCCCTCCCCCGGCTGCCACGTAGCAGCTACTGGTTGGGTCAAGTAGCAGAGTGGTCCCCCACTTTTTAAAAAAATTACACCTGATTTTTTTTGTTTTATTTAAAAATAAAAAAATGGGAAAAATTCAAAAAAAAACTGATTTTTAACATTTTCCAAAAACCAAATATTACAAAAGCCGGATTCTATCTATAATCCCCTACACTCCATTCCCATCTCCGTATACCACTACCATCAGACCCTTTTTTTTAATTAAAAAAAAAAGGGCCAATATACCATGAAAAAATGAAATTAGTTCAAAGTTCCAACTAGAATTCAATGAAAGACAAAATCATCAATAAGAGCATATTAAAATTCACGATCAATGTTTAAGATTTTGATCAAAACTTCTCAAAGCTTAACTCAACAAATATGTTAAGTATGCATTGTACCTCCCTTTTCTATTGTATCTCCTGAATGCTTTTCAACAATTGCCATAGCAACATTTAGCATTTTCCATGCAAAGTCTAATTCAAGACTCATCTTCATCACCCTCACCTTCGGCTACATCTTTCACCACCATCCCCATCCCCATCCCCATCCCCATCCCCATCCCCATCCGCATCCTTCTCTTCTACCTTATCCTTCTCCTTGCCATCAGCAGCTTTTTCTGGTACAGAGCTAGAGATTAAAAAAATACGTGAATAAGTTTACCAGCTTCTAGTGACACTGGGATCAGTGTTACCAACACTTCCCACAGTCTTCATAGCAAACAAATTTGTTTGATGCAGCAACTAAATATGTCCATATTAATCAAATGATACAAAAAGCTGTTTAACCAATTGTCACATGCCTGATCCACGTGTCCATCAAAACAAGTCACTGCATCAGATATTCAAACATTATAACTTATACAAGGACAACAATCCACACAGTATTCCAAAATATGGGGAAACGCCTTACATGGTGTACTACTGAAATCAGGAAAGTCACCAGAATAATGCCAAAACATAAAAGGAAATTAATGCAACAATCCAGCTGTATAAAAAGATAAGAATAAGCCAATTCCCATGTTAATAAAACTAGTTACGAATTCAATCAGAGTTACCACCTTCCAACGTGTATTCTGCAACAGAAGCCGCAGAGGACCACCAGTAACGCTCTTAACGACGGACCCTTCATTATCATCATCTCCATTAACTTCATCTTCTTTCTTCGGCACAGCGCCGAGAGGATCAACCTCATCTTGTGCATTGTAAAGCAGCGCGCAACCGTACTTGTAACACGCATTGACACACTCCGACGCGAGTTCAGCGGTAGCGTAATCTTGCTCCTTCACCGCCTTACAGTAATTTTTTACAGTTGCTACAGTGTATTTACTCCAATGATTTACTCTATATTTTCCTCTAAAAAGAATTAT
>JAULKM010100646.1:0-26244 GCA_032355605.1 Rubia tinctorum
TTTTTAGCAGTTTACCAAACACCAAAAAGTGTTTTGCTTATAAGCACAGCAGCTAAAAAGCCCTGCCAAACAGAGCCATAAACTACAAGAAATGAAGATAGTGAAGACAGTAAAAAAACAGAGTAATAACCAGATCACAACCAGAGCAGCACCAAAAAAAATTAAAAGAAACATGCAGGCACAAGAGAAAACAAAACCTGCAGGGAAAACAGAGCAGCACATTACCTATAAGCAGAAACATCAAGGCAGGCACCAAAGAGAACAGAGGAATAGCCAGACCACAACCTGAGACTCACACAACTTATAAAAAGTTACATCAAGGAAGAGACGTATACTAACACCTCAACCGCATAAAAAAAAGAGTCCACTTTCAGATACTATAGATAGACAATAAACTTCAATCTGCTAACAATGTAGTTTCACCATGAAAATGAAATGTCTTGGTCTGTAAAGCATAAATCACAATCTACTAAAAAGGGCAGATAATAATAAACTAAACAACAAAAACTGAATATCCACAACCTGGAAACTTCTCAGCAACCAATAGTTAAGAATGCACATTAAAATTGTCATCATGCATCATCCTAGCTCAGAATTGATTCAAGTGTTGGCAACAAAAATATAGTTCCCAATTGAAGGAAATATAGTACGCATTAACCCCTTAAACATACTACCTACATTTGAGTAACAGTCTCCAAATGACTCAACAAAGGCACACATATCCACGTTACAAATATAAAAAAAGAAAGAAAACATCTTAAATGAAGACAGCATTGCATATTCACAATAAAAATCATTTAACTACATTCTTATTTCATATCTAATAATACAGTTAAAACCTTCAAGTTCACATCACAAAAGAAACTCACATGTACACTTACAACTAAGCAATAACCATCCATCACAATATTTCAAAGAAACATAGCTTGAATTCTAACAATCAAATTAAGAAATAGATGACAGTCAAAAACATGCAACAATAGGCACTAACCGGTAGTATTCATCCTACCAAACTGGGTAGAAGTACCATGTACATCTACCATCTACTTCTCGCCTAAATTAGATAAACAAAAACAAGACATGCTAATTTGCTTTAGTCAGAAAACATTCTGCTTTGAGCAATCTGAACTGGCAATCATTTAACTCAATATCAAAATAAACTAGCAATCATAAAACATACTGAGAAAAGAGCATAAACATTGCAAGAAAATATTCCCTGCGCATAATATATGAGTACTTAAAACTACCATACGAATATCCTGGTTTTTCAACCCCTGGTGGATCCTATCCTCACGCACTTTCAATCCCTTGCTGACAATTTAAAGCGCTACATAAACATTCAGATAAGAGTTCAACGTAATAACAATAAAGACCTCAAAATTGACCAAAATATGAAACAACAAATCCATCAATCCTCGGAAATCTCCACTTCACCATCGGTGACCTCCTGCTGCAAATCCTTCGGGTCCTTGCCATCAACGGTGCATCCCACGGACACGCACGTGCCCAAAATTTCCTTCACGGTCCCACTCAGATCCTTGGCCATCGACCTCGGCTTCATGATCTTCGCGATCTCGATGACGTCGTCCAGGGAGATGTTGCCATTGTGCTTGATGTTCTTGGTCTTCTTTCTGTCGCGCTCGGGCTCCTTCAGCGCCTTGATGACCAGCGCAGCGGCGGACGGCACGACGGAGACCTTGGCCTGACGATTCTGCACGGTGAGCTTGACGGTGACGCGGAGGCCCTTCCAGTCCTTAGCGGTCTCCTTGGCGATGTCTTCTCCGATCTTCTTCGGGGAGAGACCCAGCGGCCCGATCTTGGGAGCGAGGGAACTCGCGGCACCGACCTCGCCTCCGGTCACCCGGACGAAGACCTCGACAACCTGCGTGGGATCGAACTTGGGCGGCATTGCTAGGGTTTGGGAGGCGGGGGAGTTGCGCTAGGGTTTTTGTGTCGGGAAGATATGCTAAAGGGGGACACTCTGGGGGAGAAGTGAGGCTGATAAATCTAGGGTTTTGCGTGTGGAGAATTACGGTAATACCACTGATGTATGGGCCTAATTCCTTCTGCTGTTACAAATTAGGCTAGCCCAATTAGTCAATTTGGACCACGATCTACTGCCTTATGGGCGTATTTTAAACGGGCCATGATCAAGGCTTTTGTTGTGATCCAAAAGGGGACTTTTTAAACAAGGAAATATAAAGATGTTGATGTGTTTTGGTAGCGGGACCCTCGTCAACGTTAAATACTGGGCTGTTTAACATGTAAGAATCTTTCGGATTGGATTTGGGGTAAAAAATCTGATGCTATAGTTAGTATCTTAGAGTAATGGATAATGTTCGTTTTCTTGTTGTTGCTATTTTGTCTATCAACTATTAATTAGTCCATTCTTCTTATATTCTAGATGACACTTACCCATGTAGGTTGTGTTCCCGAGGGACCAACGTGGTGGCTTGGTGGGGCACGATCCTTAGATCGTAGTTATCGTGATAACTGTATGCGGTCGTGGCCTGAGGCGTGTTTTACGCATTATTGGCTTTAGGCGGTCTAGCGAGGTGATGGCATCGATTCACTGGTGTGAGCACCTTGCTTGCGTTTGCTTTGTTTGGTGGGTTTTCTAAGTACTCTAACTATAACATAATCCCCTTGGTCGCAGAGGGTTGAGTTAATAACTTTGCAAAGATTAATATTTTGGCTTGTGTATGTTGACTATTGTGAGACACAGTATTGATCGAGGTGGTTCATTTGGGATTTGTGTGGTTGTTGTAATCATCACGTTGGTGTTACAATCCATGGCTTGATGTTCTCGAGGCATTGTCGATCTAATGGATTTTTTTGTTTTTGTGCAGTGCCTGGGTATGTCGATAGTTGCGTCGGTTGAATGTACTTGTAATTTAATCTTTGAGGCACCACAATATAAATTGCTTCAGACGTCGAGTAAGGTAGGGCCCAACGCTGATCTTGGGACTTCTGTTATTCCACAACTTAAAGTTGTATTTCGGGTTGCACCTGTGGCGGCTGATAAGCTCTCTGACTCCGGGCCATTGACTCAGATCTTAGACAGTGGTCATAAGCAGGAACCTTCGTTAACGAGTGTAAATTGGTCCATGTGATATGGTCAAGGGTCTCTCGAAGAAAATACAGTGAACTAGTGTGGATGCGATGAGGATGTGTCCGAGTGATATATGGTCATTTTTATTGATGTGACAATGGTTGTAACGTCATAGCATTATTTGTGGTTATCTTTCATTTTTGTAAACTTTATATGATTTTTCTGCTCTAGAGCGTTGCTTGAGAGGGCTTGAATCCATTCATTAGGAAAGATGGTTGCCTTATGGTTGAGTTGGAGAGTGGTCGGGATCATCTTTGTTTGTCCAAGGAAGAAGTGCAATGGATGTGTGATGAGAACACGCGCCTATGGACTGCGGGTTTTAATGCTCTCGGGTATTGAAGGCTTCGGTTTTCCAGGTCCTGAAGACTCGAGATTTCTTTGACTTTGTTGCTGAGATCACGAGAGCTACATGCGAGGTTGGGAGGTATGTAGGGTACAAGTGAGCGTGATCTTACAATCTTAGATGTGTGTGCAATCTACCTCTTGCATCGATATAGAGCGAGGTTTTAGCTAGTGTCAGTGCGAGGGGGATCGATTGTACCGAGCGAGGGTGGATTACGTTGATTTACTTATCAACTACTTGATTATCTGGAAGGTTTGCCTAACTTTCCTTGCTTGGATGAACTTCTTAAATGTGCGGTTGATATGCAAGATCCTTGTTCACTATATGTGCATGTTGCTATAGCGGACAATGAGGAGGCTATGTTCCTGGCCGATCAAGTTTGTGGCTGAGTAATCTTCTTAATTACGACTATTTTAGTTGTTGTACTTGTTTATTATGTAGATGTGTGGATCTAGAAATATGTAGTTTTCCTTTTGGTGGCATTTCTCTGTATTTGATTTATTTATTTTTGCTATCTCATAGGTGTTGGTTGTGTATGGAGAAGGTAGTTTTGTCCATGTTGTTGGCAGTGGCTTGCCTTATGAGCCTTCGTCAGTCTACAACTTCTTGAAGGCAGTAGTGCACGGTCTATGACAGCCTGGTTTGAGGTGATATGGAATGAGTCATTAGATATAGGGCAGCCCTTTCCTAAGCCGCGGTTTCTAAGGCCTGGTCGCGTATTATTGGAATAAGGGTGCTGGTGAGGATGAGTTTCCACCTCGTGAGGTTGGTGAGTTGGTGATAATCATCCTAAATTATCTTGTTGACCTTAGGGAATTATCGAGGTTTGTGGGATCCCTCTATCCGGCCCCCATCGTGAAAAGAGGGTGAATTGGGTGCATAGGTCCATAGATGATGCGTTAGTTCTGTGTTTGGACTTAGCATTTTCTTGGGACAAGAAGAAGGATGTGTATGATTCGTTCATTAATAAGCTAAAAGATGATTATCAAGAGGTAGTTTCTTTCTGTGTCTGGCAGCATGTCGAGCTGGTGAGACTGCTTCGACAAGAAGAATACTAGAGGCTAGTTCTGAAGCCCACTATTGACGAATTGCAGCATAAAAGCATAATATTAGATAAGACTTTGGCCCATGTAGAGAAGGCATATAAGAAGTTGGATGTTGTGAAGGAGAAGCTATCGCCTGCTTAGGCTTAAGTGGTAGGCTAAGTACGATTCTCAGGTAGCATCAAACGTGAGTCTAGAAGAGGATAATAAGTGGTTTGTCGATTAAAATCAAAGGTTGACTATGGTTAACTGTGAGGTAAGTCAAGGTGTTGATACCTCTTCTTCGTCTTTGAGTGTACATAGTTTGTGTGAAGAGTTGGTTAGGGTGGACAACTCCGTTGTGGTTTCGGCTTTCATGGATATTTGTCCAGAAATACGGGCATACATCAGGAAACTTGAGGATGGTAATGATGTTTTGTGCCATTCCATGGATCGATATTAGATGACAATGGAGTTGATGAGTTATCAGCTTAATCGTGAGAAGTACGACCCAATGAGGATTGGAAAGTTTATGTCAACATCAGCTGGCTAGGATACGATAGTTGGGCCAGAGAATCATCCCGCTTATGGGCATATGGATTATTTACTCACCAGTATTTTAGAAGCTAGGAGGCATGGTATTGCTGGTAGTTGTAAAGAGGTTGTACCTTAGGTTCCTCAATTGCTAGAGAGTCGGGCGAGTTCTTATTCCTTTGTATTTTTGTATTTAGTTCTCCTTTGTTATAGTGTCTGTGTGTGGCGACACCCTATTTTATCTTATAAGTTGAGGGTGCATCAATTATGCACTTGAAGAATTGGTATTAACCTTTTATCTTTCTAAACCGTAGGTGATTTTCATTCTTAAGCCGTGAGGTGGATCATTGCCCTTATTTTGCGAAGTCGTAGATGATTTTTTTCTTAATTTGTGGGGTTGGGGGTTGCTCTTATTTTTCAAAGCCATGGGTTATTTTCCTGCTTAAGTCGCGGGGTGAGACATTGCCCTTATTTTTGTACTCTTTATTTTGCCTTCGAAAAGACGTTTTCATTTATGTATGTACATTCACAATCATTTCATGTCTAGAATCTGGAAAACCGATCGACGATGATATCGAGAATTATGCATAGTAAGTTCATATAGGAACCATGGGTTCACACGTGGTATTTCCTAAGGTTGGTTATGTGCCACATATTTGGGATATGTGTCTCATCCATTCGGGCCAAGAAGTAGTTGTTGGACTTGTATGC
Source organism: Rubia tinctorum (assembly GCA_032355605.1). Classification (NCBI taxonomy): domain Eukaryota; kingdom Viridiplantae; phylum Streptophyta; class Magnoliopsida; order Gentianales; family Rubiaceae; genus Rubia; species Rubia tinctorum. The sequence goes on from JAULKM010100646.1 coordinate 5,723, forward strand.
CCCCTGTGATAACTTCACTGTTCAAGGTTGGGCATACCACCACTACATTCAAGGTTGGGCATAACTTCACTGTTTTTTGGCAATACTGGCTTCTTTTTGGTGTAGGACTAGGTCTCCCACCTTGAATGTAGTGGTGTAAACTCCATCATTTTATAACTTCACCGTCTTCTGCTTGTACCTAGCCTCCCTGATGTTAGAAATTTGTCTTTGGTGATCAAGGATATCTAGATTTTCTCTCATATCTTCTTGGTTGCCCTCCTCATCGTAGTTGATGGTTCTTGGGCTGGGGATGCCTACTTCTGCGAGAATGACTACCTCATGATCGTACACCATGCTAAAAGGTATCTCTGACGTTGGTGTTCTAGGGGTGGTTCTGTATGGCCATAAGCAGTTGTTAGTTCTTCCATACATGGTTTTTTCCTCCAGCCATTTTTGGATTCCTTGGACTATGGTTTGGTTTGTGACCTTAACTTGACCATTGGCCTGGGGGTGTGCCACCAAGGTGAACTTTTGATTGATATTCAGATCCTTACACCACTCATTGAATGCTCCACTTGTGAATTGTGTTCCATTATTTGAGATGATTGTATTCGGTATGCTGAAGTGTCATACAATGTTCTGCTGGACATATGCAATTGCTGCTATGGATGTTATCCCGTTGAAGGGGTTTGCCTAACCAACTTAGTAAAATAATCGACTGTGATGACGAGGAATTTTGCCCCACTCGAACTGCCTTGCTATGGACCTACGATGTCTATTCCCCATTTATCAAATGATCATGCATCGTAGATTCTTTTCATTTCTAATTGGGGTCTTCGTGTGACTGTGTCATTCAGTTGGCAGTTACTGTATTTTTGGATAGATACGTGTGTGTGTCTTTTAATATTGTTGACCTGTAGTATCCTGAGCGGGGTATTTTCTTGTCCTGGGTATGTAAGCCTTGGTATGATCCACACCATCCCTTGTGCATATCCCTGATGATGAATGAAGATTTTTATGGCCCAACGCACCTAAGCTAGGGTGTGATGAACCCTTTGTTGTAGAGGATATTTTTGGAGTAACTGTATGACGGGGCCTTGAGCTCAACTTTTTTGCCGTTAATTCTGTCGGTCGGCAAGAGACCAAAGTCAAGGTATTGTGTGATTGGTTCCATGCAACCGAGTTTGTTCTGTCATATATGGGCTATTATTGTAGCTTTCGTGCTACGGACCGGGACCAGCTCAATGATGACGACTTTCTCTTTTTGAAGTGATGTGTAACCTGAGGTTGCTAGATTGCTCAGTGCATCCGCTTTGGTGTTTTGTGAACGTGGGACATGTGTCATTTTGAAGTAATCGAGTCGGCGAATGAGTTGTCTTATCTTGTTTAGGTACTTGATTAGCTATGAAACGAATGTAAGAATGACTCCCTAGATGAAGAAATTCCAAGGCTTGAATGCATTTATAAGAACATTCATGATGAAGATTTGAAGAATACAAGGGAGATATGTTGGATTAATGTTACTCTTGTTTCCAAGGATTAAAGTTATAAAGAAGAAGTCGGATGAAGCATCTTAAAATAACCAGTTGGACCTTCATTTAGTTGGATGGTTCAACAACAGTTTACTGCTTTACTAAATTATTTTTATTTTAAATTAAGGCTCATGAATATTGGACATGTTGGGTAAGAAGAAATAAAATTCGACCATACCTCATTTAGGTCTTAGAAGATCAATTCAAATCTGATTAGGTTTGATAAGATTATAGATGATCAGATTTGGAAAGATTAGATAAGGTTTGTTAAGATTTGGTAAGGATTGATAAGGCAGAATTAGGCCATGCTTCTATCATGAATTCAGCCAAGAATTAGGCTAAATTAGGACTAAACCTTGCTTATTCAAGTTTTATTAAAACATTAGTTTTGATATTTAGATTTAGTGCTTAGAACTAGTTGTTCTTTGTGTTATAGCGTGCAAGTGGTGCTTAAGGTGATTCATATCAAGATGCCTCTCCTTGACGATATAGTCGCCTAACACCTGTTGGACGCCAACTTGGGAGTCGCTATGGACGTGGAAACTATGTATGTCCATTTTTATAACGAGGTCTAGTCCTTTGGTATACACATTCTCTAACCATATAAAGCCCACAATAAAGGTAATATAGTGAGCCCAACAAATTAGGTGAAAGACATTCCACCAAAGAAAAGAAAGAACCTCACTAAGCCTAAAGCCAGAATAGCACATCGCCTTTAGCGAACCGCTTTATTCGAACCTAAAAGGAAAGATGATTCTCACCCACGAGCATACCACTAAGACCACAGTCTAGAAATATGGTCCATAATCAGCAAAGATTGCTGCAACCTCGGCTATAAATGGATGGTCTGAACAATTTCAATTTCCTAGATACTATTCATACATTGAACATACACTGACAAATCCTGGGGACTCCCTTGGACCTTCACCTGTAGGTTTCATAAAGCCAGTATGGAGCATTGCGCTGATTCCATATATTATGGTGGTCTAGAAGGAATTCCCGCATCAGTGGTACCGTCTGTAGGGAATCAATTTTTTCTTTTCAGGCCTTCATGGAATCTGGAGAAGTCTAGGTTTCATGACAAAAGAGGAAAATAATACACTCAGAAGTAGCTAAGCGTGGTAGCAAAAAGGAATTGATGAGCAGACAACATTAACAGTGGATAACCAACCATTATGAGACACAGAGATGATAGAATTAGTTGTAGATCAAACTAGAAATCCTCAAACAGGCGAGATTGGATGAAAGCGGCAAAGCAAACCAGACTTAGTCACACTGCATCAATACATCACAACATCACATCGACATCATTAAGGTACATTTACATCCAAGTATTCTCCAAAACACCTAGCCTCGCACATATAGAATTATTGATAAATATGTTGTAACATGATTTATTACAAAAAGATTAAAACAATATCCTGGCTACAAAACGCTGGTAAAATAGCATATGATTTTGGGATATAGTAACCCAAAAAGGAAACACAAACTGAATACAAAGAAATTATAGCAATAAATACTCATTTTATTAAGAAATAGTTCTAAATTCAATGCAAAATAACTAGCTCTTAAATTGCGAACTACCCAGCTTATAGTGGTGAGTAGTGAAAGCAACATCAATAGAGTCTAGTCGTGAACTCCAAGCAAGGTGTTGGATTATCATCTGATTCACAATCATGTCTTGTACTCCGTAGTGCACCCCGATCGTGGTACACCAACCTGAAAGTAAACAAGTATGCCAGAGAACGATGAATTTCTATCTGCCAAATCTTTCTTCAACATACTCCACCCCGCTCTAACATAGCCAAACTCACACATGTTGAGAATCAGGTGACTGTGCAGCCTATCGCCCCCTTAGAGCCAAATCATCATGATTTTAGGCTTCTCTTCTCATCGGTTCCTCTTGACCCCTGTAAAAGATGGTCGGATTGATGGAGATTGATTATCATCCTCCATTCCCTCATTCACTGATCTCAATTGTTGATCCTAGAAATACGATACCATAGACCTCAATAAATATACACATAATTCATAGTAAATAACAAAGAAATACACTGCACACTTACAACCTCAACGAGCTATCCCAGAAAATCTTGTGTGGAATGTTACCCCAATCTATCTCACTTGAAATAGAAATGATCTTTCCAAATTACTCATCCAATACGGATTACCACCAAACCAGTAGGGTCTCCTGTCCAAAAGACAAACATCCCCAAAATCCCACACCATATTAGCCATTAGGTGTTATAACATATACATATCCGCAATACAAATCACACTAATATAAGCACAAAGCCAAATCCAAACAACAAACTAGTTATAAACAAAAGAAGATGAAGATATCCTCTGGTATAGTCACTTTATATAGAAAGAAGAGGAGCATAGAAATAAACAAAAAAATATTAAGATAATGTATCTAAAAAGTCGTGACTACGCGCCTACCCACAACCACCTTACCCACTATCTTGGCCTTGAAAAATGAAAAAGTCACACGTAATTACCCCCAACAAGTTGAAATGACATGTCCACAGGGAATAATTATCCCTAAAATCAAGCTCACTATCAGCCCACACAAAATAACACTTAACTACACCCTCTGAACTGCCACAAGTAGAAAATTCACCTACATATTTGCTTAAATTACGAGTTCACATGTTAACCAATGAAGGTAAGTATAATTTCATTGTCGTATAGTTTTAACCAAGGAAGAGACCAATAAAACACTTACTCTATTATTGCATAGTTCGCATCACTTTATCTTCCTTAATTAACACCAAACTAATATGTACCCATGATATTACTTATCTTATATGTAGACCATATTTGGAGAGATGCGTTCAAAAGTAAAATTAATTTATTTTTAAAAATAATTCTTATCTATAGAAGAATGAAAGTTAATCTTGAAACCCTACAAAATATCTTAGAAAAAATGTGAATAGGAATTGCAGTGGAAAGTTATCAACAAGCGGCGCTATTTTCTATTTTTATTGATTATGTTTTTTAGAGAAACGTACAAAGAAGAAGGTTAAGTAGTGTTGGCTTAAAACTCCAAAGAGTGACATAAATACTGGGGTCCTTAAATAAGTAGAACTGGGATTATGAAAAGATGAACTTTACAGACACTATGCACCGTAAAAGGTATGAGAATGCGACACGTGGAGAGGATAAAAGACTATGTGGAGCCTACGTGGTGGTTTATTCAGTGAGGAGTTTGGAGGCGCCTAAATTACTATAATTTTATTTACGGAATTAATTGATCTCGGTAAGTGAAGAAACAACCCAACAACAAAGGGGCGACATGATAACGTGGCTTCACATATGCCTGGAAAATCATCAGTTTTAAGACACAAGCGGACATCCTACCTCCTTTGCTCAAACCAAAGATAAAGAAAATATTTCGATTTTGCATATGTCCGAAAAATCACCAGCCACGCGACAGAAGCAAACGTTCGATTTATCTCACCCTATATTACTATACACAACAAACATTTTTACCATGGAGAGGGGACTGCAGCTTCGCATACGTATGGTAAATCTCCATCCTCGTGACATAAGCGGGCCCTGACCCATTAGCTAGCCAATAAAACACCCACCCCTATACATCCCAAAAATTAAATAACCACAGAAAAGATAAAATATTTTTTTAAAATCATTATAACTCGGATGACATTTATATCAACAAAAGATTACACTGATAACCAATACAAATCACTATAAATAATGACACATCCCCTTCACACACTCACCTGCTGCATCTAGGAGTTCCTCCAGTTTCCACCACATATGTAGGTAAATTTCATCTCGTGTGAAACTAGAAGCTTCCATACAACGCATGTGCTTCACATAATAAGACTTACGATCAATAATCGGTCCGCTTTATAATCTACCTACTTGCATACTAATTAGATATATGGAATAGGCATATGTCCTTAGGTCCTGCTTCAAATTAAGTATTTCCTATTCCAAACAGCAAACACTGTCTTTCGAACACTTCTTATGGAGATTCTTACATAGGATCTCACTAATCTCAGCAGGAAGTTTAGCATTAACTTCGTGCTCAACCCTTAGTATTCCCTCCAATTCTGGATACTTTCCCTTCAAGCGAACATAGCGAATTTCTGCAACTTCAAGTTGGCCCTCTATTTTCTCATATTTCTTTGTATGTCAAGGCAAAAAATTGAATTATTCATCATAACCCACCCTCATACCTTCAACTCGGCCGTTAATCGGTGAAATTCAGTCTCTAATTCCCCTTTATGATTAGCAATCTCATCAAGATAATCAGCCTGCTTCGACAATATATCTTCTAATCGATCACTTTTCTGACATTTCATAGTTAAGCACTTGTGTCACTCATCTTCATGTCGCATAACAGTTGTTAGCTCTCTTTTCAGACTTTGAATTGAAATCATTGCTCATGTAGATAAGCATCATACTCATCAAAAATGGAAATTTATCGCATTTGTTTTTTCTACCCCAAAATAGCGCCAACAAATTTCAAAAATAGAATCTTTACCCGACTACTCAAACCTCTCACACATTCCTCAACCTTAATAGATTTCCTTGAGCCATTAAGAACTCCATAAACTCGGTCCAAACCCAATATACATGGATTAATCTCATTACTTAAACTAGTATAAGATTCATCCACACAAGAAACATTATTTGGACCCATTTAAGGTAACTCAGTAAACAAAATTAATACTTTTCAATTGAACATGAGCCACAATGTCATGTGCAAATGGTTCCCCTGCCGATATATTATAAACACAAAAATAAGGACATATCTAAATAAAAACAATAATATATATTCAATGAGGTTACATAAAAATCTAACCAAAACTATGGATAACAATCTACCCTACCTTAGAATAAGCAAATTCACCATCTTCAACATACTTATTAGCAAAACCAACGCTCCGCAGTTCAGCTTCAATAGATTTGCACCATTAACCCTACTTCGGTCAATATCACATCCCTCCAACTCCACTAAATTAGGAGGGTACCCATTTCCTATAGTACTCTAATTAGTCAAAACTTTTCACCCCCAACCTAGAGAATTTTGAGAAACTCATCATCAACAATCGCCTTAGATCTTTCTAATGCCTCTTCCAAAATAAGCGCCTCACTCAAACCAGTGACCTCTAACTCAGGGTTTTGCTCACAAAGTTGAAGCAAAGCCTCACAGCACCCAACCTCAGCCATTTTAATAAACACATCTCTGAATAAATGGTCAAAATCCCGAGTACCCATAAGTTTGTTGACCAGTACAAAAGGGTAGCCTGGATAAGCAAAACCACTCTCTTTTAAAGCCCTAAGATCTTCACATAGTGATACAATGATTCCACCTTTCTCATTACAAACATCATGCAACCTATCTATCTCATTTATTGATTCATTATTAATTGATGCCATCGGCAAATTTATCGATCCTAGTCGCCTCTTCAATTTCTTCACTTGTCGGTGCACTCAGCAACAAGTTGAGTGGTCATGGTTAACGCTTCACCGACCTATACCATCATAATAAATTTAATAACACGAGATTTAAACCCCAGAACATTTGTTTAGGAAACTAATGCACCTCCCTTACAAAACCATCAGTCATAGTTAAACCACAGGAAGTCTTAACAATTGAAACAGTCACGTTGTGATGCATTTTCATCAACTTCAGAGGACTCTTGTTATATTTCTCTTGTACATCGACAATACGCTTAGTACCCCCATGATTTTCCCTTAAACATTTAGCTTCATGACAAATAACAAATGTGCTCGCATCTTGGTTATGAGATAACAGTTTTGCTAAAACACAAAGTCTTGCGATTTCAAAACATATAAACCTTCGATAAAATGACACAAGTGTCAATTGATAAACTTTAAACAGATAAATACCTTGTGAACCAATAGGGCTCCCTATCTCTACAACGTTAGCTCGCATTTCCCTCACGAAATCTAGCTTTTTCCTCGTTAATCCTCTATTCAAGTCAATGTTCTCATTCCATAGTGGTATTGCTCCTTAGTCAGAAAATCTCACATCTAGGAATTTATCTTCCCAAACTCCATAATCATTGTGAGAGATCCTTATAATTTCAACACATTCAATAATTTCCTTGAAAAATACCAAAGACTCACCCACATCCATTTTATGTAACCTATAGTAAGCAATAAACAATGGAACACTAAAATCAATGGCAATTACACGACACAAAAGTTCAAAACCAGCCAGTATGGCTACTCCCCGAGGATGTATTTGAGCAAGAGCAACACCATAAAGCCTCCAAAATGATCATAAAATAATATGGTACAGAGAGTGACAAACCATACTGCAACTGATATGCATATACACTAAACATATCAGGCGGTGGCCTCATCATGACACCCCCGGTAGGGGGAATTATAATCTCACGTGAAGATAAAAAATAGTACATTTTTAGCATAGTTAAATCATCTAAGGTAAGAACACTATTGAAAAGTGACATTTTTAAACAAGACTGCAAAAAATATATGGTAAGATAGATAACAGCTAATACACTTCTAATTAGCTAAATTTTGAACCACTTTTATATTTGAAAATTTATCCTACATTTTCGGTCCAAAAACAACGACCTCCAAAAAAAGGTTAGTTTGAATGCAGTTATACTTTCTCGTTTTTATCCAAGCTGCCAATGCATACTCCGATGTCAATATCTTACTATCACTTCGTCAAATGTACACCCGATAACCATACTAGCATGATTATTTTCCTTTTCTTACGTTTCAAATTTAATTACGACAACTCTGTATACATTAACTCCTTGCCTGGGGGCTTATAGTACACACCACCCCTAACCATACGAAGCCCACAATAAAGGTTAAACAACCAGCCCACCTAACCAGGTGAAGGATGGTTCGCCAAAAAAAAGAACATCGCTAAGTCCAATACCAAAATTGCACATTTCCTTTAGCGAACCTCTCTAAGAGAACATAGAGGGAAAGATAACTCTCACCCACGATTATGCCACTAATACCATGATCTAGGAACATGGTCCATAATCAGCAAAAATTACAGCCGTAAATGGATTATCTGAATGATTACAAAGGTTATGGCATTTTCCTAGATACTATTCATACATGATCATACACTAACTTAGGCATCGAAGGCAGACAAGGAACTCATTTGGACCTTATTCTACAGGTTTCATAAATTTAGTATAGAGCATTACGCTGATTCAAAATGTTATGGTGGTCTGGAAGGAATCCCACGCATCATCCTCCAATTAGTGCCTCATATTTTGCTTCATTGTTGGCAAGGGGAAATTGGAAATGAAGTGCATATTTATGTCCATTCCCTTCAGGGCTAACCAGTATAAGCCCCATTTTGCAGCCTCCTTTGATGAAGCTCCATCAATTAAGAGTGTCCACGCATTTTGGTTGACCTTTGCCTTTACTTTGTCCTGACTTGATGTTTCATGCTCTAAGCTGGCCAAATCAGGGTGCAATTATTCGGTTATATCTGCTAAGAAGTTTTGATATGAATCAAAATGCTAACTCTATAGATGAAGCCATGCCACAACTAGATCAAAGCTTTAAAGGTTACGTTAGAGATCTTCTAAGTAACATGACTGGTCTGGTGACTAGAGCCAGGAAGAAACTTACAGATTCTACATTGAATACTTTGATTGATCAAGTTCATGAAGAGGAGCCAAAGTCTATTTCAAAATAATTTTGGATGAATTATGCTTATGTTTTAAATTAGGGCTTGAAGGGGAGCTTTAAAATATACTTTGCTTCCCACTGGATTTTTTAGTGAGGTAGTGTGCCAAAATTTAGAGTTAAATTCAAAGAAGTTATTTTTTTACAAGATCATATCAATTCTTTTTGTTTGAACAAGACTAGATAAAATAAGATTAGTTAGTTAGTTAAAGTCAACTTGCCTATTCTCTTTCATGAACTCGGCCAAGAGGACTTAGGATTATATTAGGAAGTGCCAACTATATGGGCCATGCTAAAACCTAACACGGCTGTGTGAAAATCTAAGTTGACTAAAGATCCAGGCAAGTAGTCTAAATCTTTATATTCACACCCTACTCCTTTACCTTATGTATTCATAATGAGATCTGAATTACCATATGATTCTATTCATGGTTTTTAATACTTCTTCAAGGGATGTAAATTGTGCTTTAACTAATAAACCTTTCATTTTAGTCTTGCACTTAAAAAACATATTTTGCCAAAGAGTATATTCTTGTAAATGTGCATTCACGGTTTTTTAAGATGTTACATGAGTTTGAAGAAGTCTTTCCTGAGGAATTACCTTGTGGTTTACCACCAATTTGAGGTATTGAACATCATATTTGCTTAGGGTATGTTTCAGTATTCCCTAATCGACCCACTTATAAAGCAAATCTGGAGGGAAATGAAGGAATTACATAACCAATTCAAAGCTCTACTTGAGAAAGGTTATGTATGTTAATCTTTGAATCCTTGTGTAGTGCTAGTCATATTAGTTCCTAAGAAAGATAAAACTTGGCGTATGTGTATCGATTTTTTGTTCTAAACAAGATCACCATTAAGTATCGCCATCCTATACCCAGGTTAGATGATACGCTTGAGGATTTACATGGTTATGTGATTTACACTAAGATTGATTTGACTCAGGGATATCGTTATTCAAATGAAGGAAGGTGATAAATGGAAAACTGCATTTAAGACTAAGTTTGGATTATGTGAATGGATTGTTATGCCTTTTGGTTTAACTAATGAACCTAGTATTTTTATGCGGTTGATGAATCACTTTCTTAAGAAGTTTACAGGTAGTTTTGTTGTGGTATATTTTAATGACATTTTGATCTATTCTAAATTAACTACTGATCATATTGAGCATATTAAAAAGGTTCTTATTGCAACCCGTGAGTCTAGACTGTATGATAATATAAAGAAGTGTACTTTTTGTGCTTTCAGTTTTCTTGGTTTTATGGTCCCCTCGAGATGGGGTTAAAGTTGATAAAAGCAAGACCGAAGCCATTAAGTCGTGGCCAACTCCTACCAAATCAAATCAAGTGAGATCTTTTCATGGTTTAGCTAGTTTTTATCAAAGGTTTGTACGTGATTTCTCATCTATTGATGCACCTTTAAATGAACTAGTTTAAAAGGGTGTTAAATTTGTTTGAGGAGAGAGTCAAGAGAATGCATTTAATGAATTGAAATTAAGGTTGTGTAATGCTCTTGTCTTGATTTACCTGATTCTAGTTGTACTTTTGAGATTCATTGTGATGCATATAGTATTGGCATTGGTGTTGTGCTTATGCAAGAGAATCGACCTATATCTTATTTCAGTGAAAATCTAGAGGGATGTGCTTTTAATTATAATGTGTATGATAAGGAATTCTATGCTATAGTTCATGCATTAGAGACATGACAATATCACTTATTACATTAAGAGTTTGTTATTCATAGTGATTATGAATCCTTGAAATATTTGAAGAGTCAGTTAAATCTGAATAAGCGTTATGCTAAATGGTATAGTTTCATTGAAACATTCCCTTATGTATTTTGATATAAAAAGGGGAAAGAAAATATCGTTTTGATGCTTTGAGTCGTAGGCATCTTTGGTTACACCTATATGCTTTACTTGGTTTTGCCTTCATGAAAGAATTGTATGCAACTGATCCAACCTTTGCTTTTGTCTATACTGCATGCGAACAAGATGCTAATAATAGGTTTTATCAACATGATGGATTATTATTTTGTGATAATAAGCTTTGTATTCCTTAATGTTCTATGCGAGAGTTGCTTGATAGGGAAGCACATTCAGGTGGTCTTATGGGTCATTTTGGTGATTTGAAAACATATAACTTGTTAAATGATTTTTTTGACCGAAAATGGCACTACTTGTTGATAGGATTTGTAGAACTTGTATTGAATGTTTGAAGGCTAAGTCGACAACTAAGCATCATGGATTGTATACTCCTTCACATGTTCCTACACATACCTGGGTTGATATCTCTGTGGACTTTGTCCTTGGATTGACATGATCACAATCAGGTAATGATTCTATGTTTGTTGTGGTTGATGGGTTTTCTAAGATTGCATATTTTATTCCTTGCGGGAAAACAGATGATGCTAAACATGTGGCTGATCTGTTCTTGAAGGAAGTTGTGCGTCATCATGGCATTCCTTCGAGTATAGTTTCTGATTGCAACATTAAGTTTTTATCCTTATTTTGGGATACACTCTGGAGGAAGTTCGGAACTAAGTTACTGTTTTAAACTTCAAGTTATCCACAAAAAGATACGAAAACAAAAATTACCAATCAGACCATGGGAACTTTACTTTGTCCCTTAGTCCTAAAAAACCTGAAGAATTGGAAAACATGCATTCCCATAGCAGAGTTTGCTTACAATAGAATTGTTCATTCGACTACTTATTTATCTGTGTTTGAAGTTGTTTATGGTTTCCTTCATATTACTCCACTCGATCTAATTCCTTTGAATTTTTGACATGCTAGGAACCTTGATGGAGAAAAGAAGGTTGATTTTGTCAAGTAGGTGTACGGAAATGCTAGTTAAAGAATTAAAAGGACAAATGCTCAGAATGCGGAGTAAGCAAACCATGGTAGAAGACTGATGACATTTGAACCTGGAGACTGGGGTTGGTTACATCTTCGCGAATAGAGGTTTCCTAATGCAAGAAAATCTAAGTTGGGTCTTTACGGTGATGGTCATTTCTAAGTCTTGGAGTGTGGGAACAATAATGCTTACAAGATTGATTTTCCTGGCGAATATGGTGTTACTGCCACGTTCAATTTTGCTAATTTTTCTTCTTACACATTTGAAGATGATTCAGTTTTCAGGACAAAATCTTTTAACCATGGAGGGAATGATATGAATCGCAATGCTAAATCCATAGATGAAGCCATGTCACAGCTAGATCAAGGCTTCAAAAGTTAAGTTAGAGATCCTCTAAGTAACATGACTGGTTCGATGACTGGAGCCAAGAAGAAACTTAGATTCAGTATTAGATGATTTTATTGATCAAGCTCATGAGGAGGAGCCAAAGTCTATTTCGAAATACTCTTGGATGAATTATACTTCTATTTTGAATTAGGGCTTGAAGGAGAGCTTAGCATTATACTCCTTTTTCCATTGGGTTTTGTAGTGAGGTAGTGCGCTCAAATTCAAAGTTAAATTTGAAATTGTTGTTTTTTAGAATATTAGATAAATTCTCTTTAGTTTTAACAAGACTAGGTAAGATAAGATTAGTAAGTTAATTAGTTGAAGTCAACTTGCCTATTCTCTTTCAAGAATTTGGCCTAGAATTAGATTAGGAAGTGTATTTTTAGTTAGTATCTGTTTCCATAAAAGAGTTATAATTTGGCTAGGTCTTAGAACAAATCCCAGTTGAATTATGTCTGCATTTTTAGCCGAACCTAACCTATAAATAAATATGGGTCCAACATTTTTATACACCTTTTATCAATTATATATTTTAGAATATTGAGTTTATACTAGTGTATTTGCAAGTACTTTAATCCATTAGGTTTATTTTCTAGAATTGTTAGACTAGAACTTTAGGATTTAGTGAACAATTCCGTGCAACTAGTACTTGGGTTTTAGAGGAATTCGTCCCTTGTGTTAGTGAAGCTACAAAGTTGTGTTCTTGAGTAGACTTTGTTTATGTTGTCTTCAACTAATAGACAGTGCTTCGATCAATCTTCATCACGAATGCTCTTCAAAATTCCGCATCCAAATTCTTCGCAAGGAGAATCATATCTAGTTTGCTACTGCTTGACTCTTGATGCATGTTCTTGGGCTGATTGTAATTCATGTTCCCCTAGCTTTATGGCCCATTTCATCAGGAGGTCTAATGCTTCTGGATTATGAAAGATTTTATTAACATGTTTGTCAGTGTACACTATAATCTTATGAGCTTAGAAGTAAGGTCGTAGTCTCCTGGCTAAGTGACTGAGGGTGAGAATCAACTTCTCCATTGATGACTAATTATTTTATGCTCCTTGTAGGTTTGAACTGAATTAGTATACATGCATTTGTCGGTCAAGTTCTTGTCGCACTAGAACAAAGCTGACAACATGTGCTGAAAGAACTAAGTACAGGGTTTTGCCTAGCTTGGGGGTTGATAGGAGTGTCAGGTGTTGCAGGTTTTTTAGTTCGTCATATGCTTGCCACATTCCTTTGTTCAGAAAGTTATACTGTTTGCGAATTCATCTGTTCAGAGAGAGTTATGTTTTTAACGACTATGTTGCACACATAAATCATGATGTTGTGTTCTACCTAGTGGGAAAATGCCTTGTCGACCATCAACTGATATGTGGCTCCTGCGTTCTTCACTTCGAAAAGCATTTTAACATAACTAAATGTGTTGAAGCTTGTTATGAATGTTGTTTTCTCTGTGTCTTCTAAGCTAATCCAAATTTTGTGGTATTCTTTGTAAGCATCAAGGAAGGTCATGGCTTCGTATCCTGAGATTGCTTCGACTAATCGGTCGATCTTTGGCAAGTGGTAGAAATCTTTCGAGCAATATCGATTGAGATCTGTGTAATATTTGCACATCCACCATTCCGCGTCTGCTTTTATTAAATAGTAAATATGTAAATATTTAGTTACCTAGAATAGTACAATTGTAGATATAGTATAACTCTCTTGTACAATCTATTTATACTGAATGATAATGAATCACCCATTATGGGACTATGCAATCTTACATGGTATCAGAGCTATGGAAACCATAGATTTCTAAACCGTAAATTTTTCTTGATCATTGCTATGGCAACACACTTTGATCGCGAAACCATAGCCGAGTTGTGCTTCCACCGCCGTAAGGTAGTATGTAAACAAAGTTAAGGTAGTCAACAATGTTGCAGTCAACAAAGTTGTGTTTCCAATGCAAACTTTGTGCTTTGATTAATTATTTCCATTTGTCTCTTATATCTCTGCGGTCAGGGGCGGAGCCAGAAAACTTTCGTGGCGGGGGCTAGTTAGAATTTTTTAAAATAAAAAATACAATAATACTTAAAACTTGAAATTAATATGATGAACAGTAAAAATCTTAATATACATATAAAATATTATTTGAACAATGATAACCTAACTTCTAGGAGCAAGTGAAGACAATGGCATTTTTCAAAATTTCATGCTTTGAAAACGTCGTAGAATGGATTCATTGTCGATTTTTGCAAAAATTCTCTTCTCAATGTACACAGCAAGACTACCATTAATCAATTCATCTCCAATGCGATTACGCAAATCATTCTTCACAATTTTCATAGAAGAAAACAATTTTCATAAGCTAGAATTTTTTTGGAAGATGAAAAGAGAGCTCAACCGTCTGTGTTTGTAAATGTGATTGTGAGGAGAGAAAATAGGTAAATTAGGAGATGAGAAAATAGAAAATATAGAGAACCACTAGTATTATTACATGTGGCATATGATTATCCATTTTTAAAAAATTCTAAATTTATTGAGGGGGCTTAAGTGAAATAAACAAATTTTGAGGGGGCTGAACCATAATTTCAAAAAAAATTGTACAAAATTTCTTGGCGGGGCTGGAGCCCCTCCAGCCCCCCTGTTCCTCTGCTCCTGTATGCCGTTGCAAACATTGTAATTTGATTACATTTGTGCCATCGCAATCCAACGCCAGCACCTTTCTAATGGCTACCAATGATGTCAATATCGAATCTTCTTCATCCAATAAGCAGTTCAGTGGTGACGCCACTCCTCCTCCATCACCGCAGAAATCAATTCTTCATCATGTTTTTACTGTCTCCAATATGCTGCACAAATTTTAAGTCTTGGATGGCATCAAGGTCACGTGCGCCTTCTGGGTACGTCTGTTCAAACTTCATGCCAATGGTTACAAAATTCTTGCGCACATCGATGGTACGCCACCCCCTGTCGAGAATGAAGCATCATTGGACGCCTGGTGTGAGATTGACGCCCATGTTCTTCAATGGATCTACAAAACATTGAGTGATGGCCTCCTTTTGCGAGTTCTTGAGGATGAATCCACTGCGCACGCCGCGTGGACTCGTGTGAAGGACGTCTTTAAAAACATTATGGGTGCTCGTGCAACGTCCCTAGAGCATGAGTTCAACAATCTGAAACTTGCAGTTATTCCGTCTCTTGAGGCATATTGTAATTGCCTACATGAACTTGCTGGCCAATTGAAGGATGCCAATGCTACTGTCAGCGACCAACGCCTGGTGCTTCAACTTGTATGAGGTTTTCCCAGTGAATTTGATACAATTACCACTTATATTCACCAGACGATGCTGTCGTTTGAAACTGCTCGTAGCATGCTTAAATTGGAGCAGTACCGCTGCTCTGGCCAAGAAGAACCCGTGGCGACCATGGTTGTGCCACCACCGTTGGCCCAAAAATTCTTGCTAGACTCACCACCAGCACAGTCGTACGCCGCATGTTCAATATGCGCTGGCACTGCCGCGACAGAGGCCACGACCGAGGGCGCGCCCGCTAGAAGCCCAACTCTGTCGTCCCACAGTGGATGCTGCCACCTCCCTGGTTGTTGTAGTGGATCCCTCTACCGACACCGTACCCCACTACTCCGGGTTTGGTGCCCTCCTGGAAGCCCTGGTATCCCGCTCTAGTGTGCGACCCTCCGGCAAGAGGGTTCAGCCAGCCGCGTCTAACAGCTGCACCTCGTGGCTATAGCCCTCCACCGACATCGTACCCCACTACTCCGGGTTTGGTGCCCTCCTGGAAGCCCGGATATCCCGCTCTAATGTGCGACCCTCCAGTGAGAGGGTTCAGTCAGCCGCGTCTAACAGCTTCACCTCGTGGCTATGGCCAGGACCAGGAGCATGTAGCCGACGCGACTGCTCCTTAGCCAAAGGACCTTGGTCAGGCATTCCAAGCCTTAGTCATTCAGCCCAATACTGACCCGCACAATGGTTTATTGATACTGGTACGTTATCCCACCTCACCTCAGATGCAGGAACTATGATATCCCATTTACATACTAGCAATATTCGTTCTAATATTGCTGGTAATGGTAATAGTATTCCGATTTATGGTTATGGTATGTCTAAATTAACTACCCAAGTCGTAACCTACACCTTACCAACGTCTTACATACCCCACACATTGTCAAAAACCTTATCTCTGTTCGTCAGTTTACGAAAGATAATAACGTTACTATTGAGTTTGATCCATTTGGTTTCTCTATGAAGGATGCCAAAAATGGGGAGACTATTTTGAGGAGTAATATTGCAGGCGAGCCTTATCCCGTGTCTCCTTATCAATCGCATATTTCTACTTCCACGCCTGCTCAGTCATTTGTTACTTTTGCCCCGGACATTTGGCACTCACGCCTCAGCCATCCTGGTTCCCCGGTCCTTCATCATCTCCAGTCCTGGTCTTGTATTTCTTTCACTAAAGAGCCTAGCTCCATTTTATGTAATTCTTGTCTGATCGGTAAAAATAAAAGACTTCAGTTTTTTATTCCACTTCTATCATTGTTGCTCCGTTTGATATTATTCATAGTGATTTGTGGGCATTACCTATTTTGAGTAAAAAAAATACAAATATTACTTGGTTTGCATTGATAATTTTACCTAATATGTGTGGGTTTATCCTCTAAAATTCAAGTCTGAGGTGTTTTCAAAGTTTGTGCAATTTTATGCATATGTTCAAGCCCAATTTCAGCGCAAAATTAAATCATTTCAATGCGATCTTTGTCACGAATTTGATAACTCCTCTTTCCAAGACTTTACTGCGAAACACGACCTATACTTCCGCTATTCCGCCCCACAAACTTCCTCTCAAAATGGTAAAGTGATTCGTCATCTAAATGAAATCATCCTATCCCTACTATATCATTCGTCATTTCCGCCAACCTTCTGGGTGGAAGCTCTACACACATCTACTCACCTCCACAACATCCTACTCACCAAATTCCTTGATTTTCGCTCTCCCACTTCCGCGCTATTTCTCAAAGAACCTACATATGACCATCTTCATATTTTCGGTTGTGCCTGTTACCCCAACCTTTTTGCCAAAATGTCTCACAAATTATCAACTCGCTCTTTTTGTCGTGTCTTCCTCAGTTATCCAAACCAATTTTGAGGATATCGTTGCCTTGATCTGTTCACTAGAAAGGTTACCGTGTCTCGTCATGTCACATTCGATGAAACAGTCTTTCCTTTCTCTGAGTCAGCTAGTGTCTCCACCTCTGCTTATCATTTTCTTGATCCATCCTTTGACCTCGTTTCTCCCGCCGTCCTCGATCATGTCGCGTCATTACACCTGCCTTCCCTACGCCCTTCTCTGATCCCTGTATCCACCTCTACATCTCCCCATATACCCACACCGCCATCACCCGTGTCCTCTCTCCCCATCTTGCCTTCACCCATGTCGCCTCCTTCACCGTCTCTGCCTACTGTCTCCCTACACCGTCCCTCACATCACCTCACAGGCTGGTCATAAATACTCAACCCAACCATCCCATACCGTCACTACCACCCCAGTCTACCCACCCAATGACCACTTGAGCAATGCGCAGAATCTTTAAGCCGCGAGCTCTATTATCCACCACCCAACTACCATTTCCCCGTTTCCTAAATCTCCTCACTTAGCCCTTCAGAATCCAAACTGGAATACTGTCATGCAGGACTAATTTTGCACATTAAAGGACATCATACGTGAGACTTGGTACCCCGCTTTGCTGATGCTCATGTCATAAGTTGCATGTGGTTATATCATCACAAGTTTCATGCTGATGGATCTATGTAACAGTAAAAGGCCAGGCTTGTAGTTAATGGAAAACTCAACATGTTGGAATTAATTGCGACGAAACATTTAGTCTTTTGGTTAAGCCTACAACCATTCTCACTGTCTTGAGCTTGGCGGGTTCTCCTTCTTGGTTGATGCACCAGCTGGATGTAAATAATGTTTTTCTCCATGGTGACCTACGTGAAACCGTTTATATGCACCAGGCGCATGGTTTTGTTGATTCCGCAATGTCTTGGAATGTCTGCCATCTTCAGAAGTCTTTATATGCCTCAAACAGGCACCTCAGGCTTGGTTCTAGAGATTTATTAATTTGTTCTGTCTCGCGGCTCACAAGTAGTGTCTGCGATAGTTCACTATTCAGCTTGAGTCGTGGTGGCCACACTGTTTATTTACTCTTATATGTTGATTATATTTTCCTCACTACTTCCAGTACTGCACTTCTCCGCGACATCATCTCTGAATTGTCTCGGGAATTCGCTATGATCGACCTTGGTGCTCTTCATCATTTTTGGGTATTTCTGTTGCTCGCTTCTCCACTGGTTTATTCTTACCCCAATAGCACTATGCTAGGGATATTCTTGGTCGGCCCTTCATGTCATCTTGTAACCCATCGACGATGCCCATTGATACTGGTGCCAAGCTTAGCGCCAGCGTCAGTCCATTCAGAAGTTTGGATGGAGCTCTTCAGTATCTCACCATCACCCGTCTAGACATTGCCTATGTTGTCCAACATGTTTTCTTATTTATGCATGCACCTAGGGAACCTCACATGTAACTTATTGAGCGTATTTTGAGATATATTCAGGGTACTATTGATTCCGTACTTCATTTGGTCAAGTCTCAGTCCCACACGAAAACTGCTTATTCTGATGCAGATTGGGATGACTGTCCGGAATCTAGACGTTCGACTTCTAGCTATTGTGTATCTCTTGGAGACAACCTGGTGTATTGGTCTTCCAAACGCCAGGTGACTATCTCTCATTCCAGTGCAGAGGCCGAATACAGGGGTGTGGCAAATGTAGTCGCAGAAACGAGTTGGCTACGCAACCTTCTTCTTGAGTTGTGTGTTTTGATCAGGCGTGCCACACTTGTCTATTGCGACAACATTTCTGCTATGTACCTATCCAGCAATCCAGTGCAACATCAACAGACTAAGCATGTTGAGCTTGATATTCATTTTGTCTATGAGAAGGTTCAAGTTGGAACTGTTTGTGTGCTTCATGTTCCTGCTGAGTACTAGTATGTTGATATCTTTACTAAGGGACTACCATGACATCTTTTTCTCTGTTTTCGATTCAGCCTGAGCGTTCGTCCTCCTCCCGCTTCGACTAAAGGGGTGTATTAGACAGTAAATATGCAAATATTTAGTTATCTAGAATAGCACAATTGTAGATTTGGTATAACTATCTTGTACAATATTTTTATACTGAAAGATAATGAATCACCCATTACGAGATTACGCTTACAGCTTTATTCACCATGACTGGGTTGGCCAACCAAGTTGGATATATGACTTCTCTTAGTATATATGCTTCCTCGTATAGTTAACCTCGTTCTTTATAGCTTTTTGTCTGTCGTGGACGAAGAACCTTTGTTTTTACCTGACCGGTTTGACCGAGGGGTCTATGTTTAGGTTGCGTGTCGCAATAGAGGGGTTTACACCTCCCATGTCTTGTGCTGACCAAGCGAATGTGTTCTTGTACTTTTTGAGCGTTGCAATAACTTTGGACTTGAGTGGTTCTGATAGTTCATTCCCGATCTTAACTTCTTTGGAAGCATTGTTTCCATCTAGGTATACTACTTCGGTGTCTTCCCCCATTAATTGATGCATGTAATCAATGAGGTTCTTTAATGCTTGTTTTAAGTATTACAACGAAGTTCACTTTGCAAAACTGTCAAAATTAATCGCAATGTATAAATATTTATAATTTAATCCTAGATGTTATTGAAATGAGATTTTTTATGATTGGTCTAACTGTTAGTGATCTAACAGAAAACTTTCTCCATTTTTCTTTCAAAAATCTGCTCCAGAAATTGAGAGATTAAACAAAACCTCCAATTTTTCAAAAAGGGGGAAAAGTTGCCTTCCACTTTCAATAGCGTTTAGTCATCGTTATCACAATAAACATGATGTTCCGTTCAAAATTCAACAAAAGCTCGCAATTTTCAGGTTCGGTTTATTCCGTCCACAGCCAAAAAAAGCAAAAATAATGTACTCCATCTGTTTCACTGAATGTGACATAATTATTTTTTGAATTTAACACATTTT
>JAULKM010100647.1:0-10428 GCA_032355605.1 Rubia tinctorum
ACGAATATGACACATATTTACGACGTGTTTTGAAATTAATTGCTTCACAACAGAGTTAGTTGATATATATTCATAATTGATTAGTAATATGCACATCCACATAGTGTGAAATAAATCCCCTGTAACTAAGAACATACATATAATATTGACAGTAAATGTATTGATTTCCTTTGGGAGCCGTGGTAATACATTACTACAATAGCTGTAATATTACAAAGGTTATAAAAAAACTTCTACCCTCATTGAGAGTAGATGCTAACCCACCTAAACAAATATTTTTGTTCTCCCCTGATTTGGAAACCCCCAAATACTACTACTGTTCATAACATGTTTATCAACATAGGAACAACTTTCTTTGTTTCAACAATGCAGCCATCAATCACAAGCATCTCCACCACTACTATATCGGCAACTACAGGGTATGCAAAAACACATAAAACAACATCGACAACCATGAATTTATTTATTTTTAAAAAAAGTCTTGTCCACTTCATGGTGTCCAACTAGAAAAAAATTTTCTTAATTTTACCAGCACGATTTCTACTTTTGCTAAAGTTCTATTCTTTCTTCCTCTTCTTTATCATACTATTTTTTTGAAGATAAACTTTATTATTGATTAGGGTGCTCATTTCAAGATGAAATTTAAATATGGTGGAAGTTTTTGGCTCTTTCAGCAATCTGAGTACATAATGGTTATAACAAAGATGAAAAAAAGTGTGCCAATTGCGTGCGTACTTGGCACACACACATATAACATTTTCTTGGTGGTTTTAAGAATTTAGAAGATTAATTGGTCTAGGTGGATTCAAAATTGAATGTATATACAACTTAAGATGCAACTAGAAATACGATACGACTGCACTGATAGCAAACACGAAGTTGGACATTCAATGAAGCAAAAGCACCAGTCTCTCACTGACATTCTGGTAGGATAGAGAGTGCGTGCATGATCAAAGGAAGTATTCGAAGTGTAGCCTAGCTTACAAAGAAATAGACCCATATAGAAAGACAAAGGAAAGGCCAAAGTCATATTAGACGATGATTCCGATGTAGTCTTGCTTCCCCAAGAGTTTGGGATTATTCTTCTGCTTGAAAGAAGAGTGTACGAGGAACCAAAATGGCTTTGCTCCCCCTGCTTTGTAGGAAAAAGGCTAAGCATATCTGGGAGCTTAATCTTTCTAAAAAGCTAGCAGAGCTGTTTCAGCCACTTTCACCTCCACTTGCAGCTAGGAGTTTGTAAAGTCAACAATAAGATCAAATCCATGCAGGGTTGTCATCTCTCAGAAATGGCCGACTTCGCAATTGAGCGGATGTTTAAATGCAACTTACAACTCGATTGCGGAGATCTTCTAAATATTGTAGATGCATATTAGTTAACAATAAGAGTGTAACAAAAGATCTCTTTCAGATATTATATAATATGACAAAAGTATTTGATATATGCCCGAAATATGCACGGATATGACACATATTTATAACGTGTTTTGAAATTAATTACTTCACAACCGAGTTAGTTGATACATATTCATACTCGATTACTAAGACACACATCCACACAGTCTGAAATTAATCCCCTCTAATTAAGTTCTTACATATAATTTTGAAAATAAATGTATTGATTTCCTTTGAGTTGTGGTCATACATCTGTAATATTACAAAATTGCTCAAAATATTTCTATCTTCATTGAGCATAGATGTTGACCCTCCTAAAAAAATTTTCTTTTTGCCTGGATCCGGAGATACCCAAATGCTACTACTGTTTGAATATGTAACATGCATATCTCCATAGGAAAATTTTTTATTGCTTCAACAGTGGGGCCATCAATCACGTGCTTCTCCATCACTACTAATAAGGAAACTACAGGGTCCACAAAAACACACAAAACAGCATCGGCAACCATGAATTTAGTTTTTTTTTTAAAATCATGTCCGCTTCATGGTGTACAACTTGCAGGTTGTTTTTTAAATTTTACTAGCCTAATTTCTTGTTTTGCTAAGTTTGTTTTTTTTCTTCCTATTCTTTCTCGTGCTATTTTTCTTAAAGGAAAACTTTATTTTTGATTGTGGTATGCATTTGAATATGAAATATGAATGTAGTAAAAACAAATTCCTGCTACAGGAGTACATAGTGGTTAGAACAACGATGAAAAAGAGTGTGCCAATTGCGTCCGTGCTTGGCACAAATGATATATGGCATTTTCTGGGCGGTTTCTAGTGCTTAGAAGATTAATCGGTCTAGATTGATTTATATTTTTAATTATCTATACAGAAAAAAATAAGGATTATGTATATGTATATAAATTTAAAATGAATTCATGATAATAAATTCAATTTCTTAATTTAGACCAATGTAATTTGTCCTACAATTTTCAAGCACGTTAGTAGTTTCTTTGTTGAAAGTTAGAAGAGCACACAAAACAATTGAATTGTTATTTTAAAGCTGAAATAAACATTACATTTTCCAATTAAAGATGAAAAACACCTGCCAAAAGTTAGCTGTATTTGATGAAAACTAAAAACCTCCTCCCCAAAAACCGTCTCTCTCTAGAAAAACCTCGGTCCAGACTTTTTCCCCATCGAAATATTATCTCCATGACCACCACCAAATCCAACAGCCTCCACCTCTTCTCCTATATTTTTAGTTTTAGGTAGCCTCTCCTTCCCATCTTCCTTCCTTTCCTCATCATCAAACTCAAACACCGGCCACCCTAATAATACACTAGTGCTCATGCTGCTATCTTGGTCTCTGTTACTATCCGGTCTCTTCATCACAGCCAGACAACCATGTGGTGCAAGCATTTTGTCTTAGGAGGACGGTCCCTCGAGAACTTACACAATTTAGAGTTGGTCTCAGAAGGTCAAAACAGTGGATCTGTTAGAAGGTCCACGGCAATTCCACCAATATTCAATGGGGAATACGAGCATTACAGACTTGGTTAGGATGGATCACATCAACGACTGAGTATTTGAAGATGGATGATTCATTTTTAATGTTTTCTTCTTCTCACTTTGCTTATTTTTTCTCCATCAGTTTTCTCTTCTTTTTTTGATGTCAAAACACTACCAAACTACAAGCACTTTTACATCTCACGATTAGATCCAATATGCAACCTTAAATGGGAAACCCTGTCAAAAATTCCAGTGAAAGAAATCCAGCGATGTCCGTCAAGGGCGGAGCTGTGGTGGGTGCATATTTGTGGCATCAGTGTAGAATATTGTATCAACCCAATTTGGGTTGTTGAAATGGTTTGAAAGTTTGGGTAAAATAAATAAATTTAAATTTATTAAAATAGAATATATTTAAGTGTGAAAAATACCCTAAAACGTGTCTAACTAATTTGTTTTTGGCACATGAACGTTTCTTTGGTCACGAAATGTTTAATAAGTTACTTGTTTCTACAGTTTTAAACATTATAACACGGAAACACAGTCATACATCACCAGAGTTACATAACCGTATGAAGAGGGAGCTTAATTGATGGTCCGATATTACCTTGGCAGAAATGGTCTAAAGCCATTTTTAAACTCTTCACAATCATGAAATAGTTCCATTGCTTTAGCAATTACGGAATGTACACCAATCGTTTGATCCTTGAAATGATTTAGATTATCAAGTAACTCTTCATTTTTTGCCGGGATATTATGAACGGAACAATGCAACTATTTAACTTCGATGGAAGTAAAATGGTCGGCTTCTCAATTGGGCGGTGGTTTAAATACAACTTACAACTCAATTGCGGAGGTCTTCCATTAAATGTAGATGTATGTTAGTTTACAATTAGAGTGTAACAAAAGATCCCTTGTGGATATTATATATATGATGAAAGTATTTGATACGCACAAATCTCATCATGCCCAAAAAATGCACGGATGTGGCACATATTTATGACGTGTTTTGAAATTAATTGCTTCACAACATAGTTAGTTAATATTTATATATTCAAACTCAATTAGTAAGATGCACATCCACATAGTATTAAATTAACCCCCTTATAAATAAGATCTTACATATAATTTTGACAATAAATGGATTGATTTCCTTTGTAAGGCATGGTCATACATCACTACAACATATGTAATACTACCGAATCGCTCAAAATACTTCTACACTCATTGAGAGTAGATGGTGGCCGACATAATAAATAAATAAATTTTGTTCTCCCTAGACCAGGAGATACCCAAAAGCTATTACTGTTTCAATACATAAAATGTTTATCTTTATAGGAATAACTTTCTTTGCATTAACAGTGCTTCCATGAATCACGTGCTTCTCCATCACTACTATCTCAGTAACTGCAGGGCCTGCAAAATCACACAAAACAATATCAGCCGTAATGAATTTCTTTTTTTCAAAAACAAAATCCTGTTCGCTTCAAGGTGTCCAAATAGCAGGGTTTTTTTCTTAATTTTACTAGGTCAATTTATTGTTTACCTAAGTTTCTTTTCTTTCTTTCTCCACTTTATCGTACTTTTTTTGAAGGAAAAATTTATTTTTGATTGTGGTGTACATTTGAAGACGAAATATAAATATGGCAAATTTTTTCAGTTATCGGAGTACATAGTGGTTATAACAACGATGAAAAAAAAGTGTGCCAATTGCGTGCGTGCGTGCTTGGCACAAATGATATATGACATTTTGTGGGCAGTTCTTTAGTGCTTAGAAGATTAATTGTTCCATATGGATTTAATTTTGGATCTTTATACAGCTTAAGATGCAATTAGAAAATTAGATAAGCCTAAAATTGATAACAGTCACGAAGTTGGAAATTCAATGAAGCGAAAGCATAGATCTCTCGCAGACTTTCTTGCTGCTGAGAGAGCACATGCAGGATCAAAGGTAGTCTCCGAAGTGCATCCAAGCCTACAGAGAAAAAGAGCCTCATGGAAAGACAAAGTAAGGCTGAAGTCATAGAAGACGATAATTCCGATGTAGTCTTGCTTCCCCGAGAGGGGAGGGATTGTTCATCTGCTCAAAAGAGGAGCATACAAGTAGACAAAGTGGCATTGCTCCCCCACTTCGTAGAAAAAGGCTAAACAAACTCTGGCGCTTGATATTTCTGAAAAGCTTGTAGAACTGATTCAGCCACTTTTAACTCCACTTGCAGGTAGGACTTTGGAAGGTGAACAATAAGATCAAAATCATGTAGGGTTGTTATCTCTTAGAGATGAGTAAAATGGCCAGCTTCTCAATTGAGCTGAGGTTTAAATGCAACTTACAACTCGATTGCGGAGATCTTCTATATATTGTAGATGCATGTTAGTTAACAATATGAGTGTAACAAAGGATCCCTTGTTGAAATTATATAATATAAGGAAAGTATTTGATATGAAATAATCTCATCATGCCCAAAATATGCACATATATGGCACATATTTATGATGTGTTTAGAAATTAATTGCTTCATAACAGAGTTAGTTGATACATATTCATACTTGATTAGTAAGATGCATATCTATATAGTCTTAAATTAATCCCCCTATAACTAAGGTCTTCCATATAATTTTTAAAATAAATGTATTGATTTCCTTTGGGCGCCGTGGTCATACATCACTACAACATCTATAATATTACCAAATTGCTCAAAATATTTCTACCCTCATGAGAGTACATAGTGGTGATAACAATGGAAAAAATAAATTGTGTCAATTGCGTGTGTTCCTAAAAAAATGATATCTGATTTTTTATGGTTAGTATCAAGCGCTTAGAAGATTAATTGGTCCAGATGGATTTTATATTTGGTTTTATATACAACCTAAGATCCACCTAGAAAATCATATACACCTGAAACTGACGGCAATCACGAAGTTGGACATTCATCGAAGAGAAGGCATAATTGCTTGCAGACATTCTTAGTGAAGAGAGAGCGCATACAGAATTAAAGACAATCTTCTTAGTGGAGCGGAGCCTACAAATAAAAAGATCCTCATGGAAAGACAAAGGCAAGCCTAAAGTCATTGAAAATGATGATTCCTATATATTATTGCTTCCTCGAGAGGGATGGGATAATTCTTCAGCTCGAAAGAAGAGCGTACGAGGAACTGAATTGGCTTCGCTCCCCCATTTCATAGGAAAAAGGCTAAGCAGACTCTTGCACTTGATCTTTATAAAAGGCTTGAGGAACAGCTTCAGCCACTTGAAACTCCACTTGTAGCTAGGACTTTGTAAAGTCAACAACAAGATCAAAATCATGCAGGGATGTCATCTTTTAGAGATGAGTAAAATGGCCTACTTCTCAATTGCGCGGATGTGTAAATAAATCTTACAACTCAATTGTGGAGGTATTCCATTATTGCAGGTGCATGTTAGTTAACAAGAAGAGTGTAACAAAACATCCCTTGTGGATATTATTTGATATGAGGAAAGTATTTGATATTTAAAAATCTCATCATGCCCAAAATATGCACGCATATGGCACATATTTACGATGTGGTGTTAAATTAATTGCTTCACAACAGAGTTAGTTGATACATATTCATACTTGATAAGTAAGACGCGCATCCACATAGTCTTAAATTAATCTCCTTGTAACTAACATCTTACATATAATTTTAAAAATTAATGTATTGATTTCCTTTGGAAGCCGTGGTCATACTTCACTACAACATCTGTAATATTACCAAATTGCTCAAAATATTTCTACCCTCTATGAGAGTATATGCTGACGCTCCTAAAAAAATAATGTTTTTTCTCCCCGAACCAGGAGATACCCAAATGCTACTACTGATTTAATACATAACATGTTTATCTTTATAGGAACAACTTTCGTTGCTTTAACAGTGAGGTCATCAATCAAATGCTTCTCCATCACTACTATCTCGGCAGTTACCGGGTCCGCCATAATGCACAAAACAACCTCGACTGCCATAAATGTTTTTGAAAAAACTTATGTCCGTTTCACGGGGTCCAAAGTGCAAATTGTTTTCTTAATTTACCTGCCTTATTTTTTGTTTAACTAAGTTTCTTTTCTTTCTTCCTCTCCTTTCTCAAACTCTTTTTTTGATGGAAAACTTAATTTTTAATTGTGGCATGCATATGAAGACAAAATATAAATATGGCGTGTTTTTTTGTTTTTTTCATCTATTGGAGCACATAGTGGTGATAACAATGGCAAAAATAAATAGTGCCAATTGCGTGTGTTCCTCAAATAATGATATCTGATTTTTTATGGTCGGTATCATGCGCTTTGAAGATTAATTGTTCCAGGAGGATTTTATATTTGGATCTATATACAACTTAAGATCCACCCATAAAATTATATACACATGAAACATACGACAATCATGAAGTTGGACATTCATTGAAGAGAAGGCATCATCGCTTGCGGACATTCTTGGTGAAGAGAGAGTGCATGCATAATTAAAGACAGTCTTCTTAGTGGAGCGGTGCCTACAAATAAAAAAAGCCTCATGGAAAGACAAAGGCAAGCCTGAAGTCATTGAAAATGATGATTCCTATGTATTGTTGCTTCCTCGAGAGGGATGGGATAATTCATCGGCTTGAAAGAAGAGCGTACGAGGAACCGAATTGACTTTGTTCCCCCGCTTTGTAGGAAAAAGGCTAAGCAGACTCTTGCACTTGATCTTTCTTAAATGCTTGCAGAACAGTTTCAGCTTCTTACAAATCCACCTGCAGCCCAGACTTTGTAAAGTCAACAACAAGATCAAAATCATGTATGGCTTTCATCTTTTAGAGATGAATAAAATGGCTTACTTCTCAATTGAGCGGATGTGTAAGTACAACTTACAACCCAATTGTGGAGGTATTCCATTATTACAGATACATGTTTGTTAACAATAAGAGTGTAACAAAACATCCCTTGTGGATATTATTTGATATGAGGAAAGTATTTGATATGCAAAAATCTCCTCATGCCCAAAATATGCACACATATGGCACATATTTATGATGTGTTGTTAAATTAATTGCTTCACAACAGAGTTAGTTGATACATATTCATACTCGATTGGTAAGATGCGTGTCTACATAGTCTAAAATTAATATCCTTGCAAATAACATCTTACATATAATTTTGAAAATTAATGTATTGATTTCCTTTGGGAGCCGTGGTCATACATCACTATAACATCAGTAATATTACCAAATTGCTAAAAATATTTCTACCCTTTTTGAGAGTAGATGCTTACGCTCCTAAAAAATGAATGTTTTTTCTCCTCAAACCAGGAGATACCCAAATGCTACTACTGATTGAAAACATAACATTTTTTCCTTTCCTTGCTTTAACAGTACGACCATCAATCACATGTTTCTCCATCACTACTATCTTCGCAACTGTCTGGTCCACCATAGTACACAAAACAACCTCGACTGCCATAAATTTATTTATTTTAAAAAAACTTCTATCCGCTTCACGATTTCCAAAACGGAATTTGTTTTCTTAATTTTGCCTGCCTGAATTGTTGTTTCACTAAGTTTCTTTCTTTCTACCTTTTCTTTGTCAAACTATTTTTTAATGAAAACTTAATTTTTGATTATGGCATGCATTTGAAGACCAAATATATATTTTAGATTTTTTCATCTATTGGAGCACATAGTGATTATAACAATGGCAGAAAAAATTGTGCCAATTGCGTGCGTGCCAGGAAAAAAATGATATCAGACATAATCAGGGCGGTATTGAGCACTTGGAAGATTAATTTGTCAAGATGGATTTATACTTGGATCTATATAAAGTTTAAGATCCAACTAGAAAATCATATACGCATGAAACTGATAGCAATCATAAAGTTGGACATTCATTGAAGCGAAGACACCATCTCTTGAGGACATTCTTGGTTAAGAGAGAGCGCATGCAAAATTAAAGGCGGCCTTCGAAGTGCAGCCGAGCCTACAAATAAAAGGAGCCTTATGGAAAGACAAAGTCAAGGCTAAAGTCATTGAAGATGATGATTCCGGCATAGTATTGGTTCTTTGAGAGGGATGGGATAATTCATCGGTTCGAAAAAAGAGCATACGAGGAACCGAATGTGCTTTGCTCCCTCGCTTCGTAGGAAAAAGGCTAAGTAGGCTCTGGCACTTGATCTTTCTAAAAATTATTGTGGATTAGCTTCAACCACTTTCAACTCCACTTGTAGCTAGAACTTTTTAAAGTCAACAACAATATCAAAATCATGCGGGGTGGTCATCTTTTAGAGATGAGTATAATGGCCTGCTTCTCAATTGAGCGGAGGTGTAAATACAACTTACAACCCAATTGTGAAGATGTTCCATTATTGCAGATGCATGTTAGTTAACAATAAGAGAATAACAAAAGATCCCTTGTGGATATTATTTAATATAACAAAAGTATTTGATATGTAAAAATCTCATCATGCACAAAATATGCGCGGATATGGCACATATTTACGATGTGTTATTAAATTAATTGTTTCACAACAGAGTTAGTTGATACATATTAATACTCGATTAGTAAGGTGCATGTCCACCTAGTCTTAAATTAATCTCCTTGTAACTAAGATCTTACATATAATCTTGAAAATTAATGTATTGAGTTCCTTTGGGAGCCGTGGTCATACATCACTACAACATCTGTAATATTACAAAATTGCTCAAAACATTTCTACCCTCTTTGAGAGTCGATATTGGGCTCCTGAAAAAATAATATTTTTTTGTCCCGAACCAGGAGATACCCAAATGTTACTAATATTTGAATACATAACATGTTTATCTTTATAGGAACAACTTTCGTTGTTTTAACAGTGTGGCCATTAATCACAAGCTTCTCCATCACTACTATCTCGGCAACTGCCGGGTCCGGTAAAACACACAAAACAACCTGAACTGCAATAAATTTATTTTTTAAAAAATCTCGTGTCCACTTCATGGTGTCTGCAAATTATTTTCTTAATTTTATCTACCTTATTTTTTGTTTCACTAAGTTTCTTTTCTTTCTTCCTCTTTTTTCTTGAATTATTTTATTTAATAGAAAACTTAATTTTTGATTGTGGCATGCATTTCAAGACAAAACATAAATATGACGTTTTTGTTTTTGTTTTTTTCATCTATTGGAACACATAGTGGTGATAACAATGGCAGAAATATTTTTGCCAATTGGGTGCGTTCATGGAAAAAATGATATGTGACATTTTCTGGTTGGTATCAAGGACTTAGAAGATTAATTGATCCAAATGGATTTTATATTTGGATCTATATACAGCTTAAAATCTACCTAGAAATTATATACGCTTGAAACTGAAGGTAGTCACGAAGTTGGACATTCATTGAAGTGAAGGCACAATCTGATATGAATCTCCTTACGAAAACTTTGGATTGCGGAAAATTGGATCTTTATTTATTTGAGGATCTCGCCCAACTCAAATAAATTCACGAATCGCAGGGTCTAGCCCGCAGGGTACACTCAACTCGACTTATAAGCGTCTAGCCCGCAGGGTACACTTACAAGGTTTCTC